>DWPA01001540.1:0-18192 GCA_018251375.1 Calpodes ethlius | reverse complement strand
AACTTTTGGGAAACAAACGGATAAAAGCTGCAAAAGAATTGGCTCCTCTTCATTTTCTCTATTGTGAACTTGAATGGAACACAAACAATCAACTTTCCCGTCGGACTGATTGTGTGGAGACACCCTTATTGTCTACGCTCAGGTAAGAAGAAGAAACACAATTGGCTACTTTGTGCGTCGACCTGCTTAACTTTTAAATTCAGAAACTTTAGGTACATTTGCCACTTTATCAAGACATTGTTAAGGAAAAAAGCCTCGATGAAAGTCTTTCATTTGGAAATAAGTTTTTATTTTACATATTTGAAATCTCCAATCAAGAACTAAGACGACAATGGTAAAACTTTTTACACAACCATTTTTTTTAAGTAAACAAAACTTGGCCCAAATTCTTACCATAACAGTTATATCCTTATTCAATTTTGACGCACATATAAGTAAGTGAAGTAAGAAACCCTGCAAAAACTTATCGAAAGCCGTGAAAGGAAATTATGTCATAAATCAAATACATCGATTTTTTACAGCTGTAATGCTATAGTGGAAATATTCCAGTGAGTAGCCGTTACGCCGCAACCGGTAGAACAATTTATCAAGAGCGACAGAACCCTCGTCCAATCGGTTGATGGCAATGCCATAAATATTTACTTTAATAAGATTCCGTCCCTTTTATTCGCGACAGTGTTGTTTTACGACATACTTTGGCGCTCAATTGCGACCATGCGACCTGCGCGACGTGGCGTGTGCGCATTATTTTTTTAGTGTCGGTATCGCAGTAAAACAGCGAAATAGTACACTATTGTATCACCGCTAAAAACATCAATAACTCCTCAATTTTCCTTCTTATACACAATATTATGTATTATCTTTTTTGTATACTATATATTTATACAATTATCATATAATCTATTGATGTTTATTATAATTATATATCATAGTAGTAGTGTGTAATGATTTTATAATTCTTATGAGAATAACGATTGTTACCCATATATACTTACATACATTAAGTATATAATTTAGTTATCTTATTAGAGATCTGTATAATATATACAAACGACATATTTTTTGTAAATATTATGGTAGGTTAAATTGAATTTTTGTTTTAACAATTTAACATACATTGTTTAATTAAGTTAAGTTCATTTCCATAAATTTCCTATCTTAATGACATTTGAGTCTTACTCCTAAAACATTATATTGGAAATAATTTATGTATTATTTGTATTAATATATTAAATCTACATGATATTAGAGATAAGGATTCATAGACAACAAATATAAAGTAAGTGATGCTAGAATTGTTACATATTTTAGACTACATGAATACATCAGATATTTACTAATTAAATTCTTAAAACTTATTAAAATTAGTTCGTTAAGATACACCAAGTAAGATAAATAAATATAAAAAATATACAAGATTCTTATGTATATATTGTGTACTCAGGAAACTTCCAAGTGTGTATGTGAGTGGCGTAAAGCTTAAGGTTCTTCCACACTACACGACATTTTCCACCATTTAAATTATAAACTGTATAATTGTGTCTTTCGACGAAGAAGCTGCCATTCGTGGGCAAGAGACCGCCTGTGACACGAAGCAAACGATCTCAATTGTTATCTTAGGATACTACTTACGAAGTCTTGTCAACAGGCTTAAAGGTTTTGCAGTTGATAAATAAGTTATATTAACTTAGTAAGCCGTGGTCAGCTAGTATTAAAGCAGGGTGAGATCGATTAAAATTAAAAAAGGAATGTTTTTTATGCAAGAGCTAACCGATAAGTAGATGATCTATGAGCATGTCATCGCGTAGCTGGTTAATAATAATAAGTAATAAAGATATAACAGACTCACAAGCCCCCCGGCAGAATACGATGAGTCATTTGTCGGCTGACTCAAATAGTATTTATAGACTCAATTTTTTTTAACCCTTAAATAAAGATGTTAATGTTTTATACTAGACGCAAATATATCCATTAAAAGCTGTTTTTATAAAAATAATTTTAACTATTTACAAATGACAATGAGACCTAAACGTTAGTTTATTGAACATTTGTTACCAATTGGCTAAAGATTCTAGTAGTGTCGAAGGAGGGCGCGAAGTTTGTTTAGGATCTCATAACTAACTTGTATGCTAATAGCAGCCTTAATAATTTCTCCTTTGAGCTTTTGTATTTACCCTTTGTGTCTAAGTGTCTTTAATACTACAGAGGATAAGTAATAGTGTAACGGAACTGTTGTATTTAGACTCAAAGCGTGGTTCCAGCTTCCAGCTACTTTACGAGATGTCTAAACATACAACGGCCATGTTGCAATTAGATCCAAAGGGTGTGGTCTCAGACTAAGCGTATAATGAAATTTTCATATGTAGATCCTAAAGATATGGTTCCAGTTACAGCTAGTTTAACACTTATAAAGAAATTATTGCATTTTATCCAAACTAAACTAAATTTATATGTGTAAATATATGATATTAATATGCCTCTTATATCCCATTTATATATTTTTATATCATATTATTTTGTTGTTTTTTGTTGTCATTGGGCCTAGCAATTATTATTTCAATCAAAGGGAAAAACAGTCAACCATAAAACACAACTAAGTACTAAGACAAATTTATAAAAAAAATTGTTCTTTATAAATCAAGGTCTAATCGAATTGTCAACCATTTAAGGAAAACATGTCATGCAATTATATGATATATTTTGTCTATATTGACTTTGTTTAGTTAAAGACTTGTTTAAAATAAACATATATAAATAAGTGTTGTACTAACATGTAGTGTACTACAAATTATTTGATAATAACCAGTCGTTTCTACATCTCCCACGCATTTCCAATGAGAGTGACGCAAACAGTCTGTAATTCTAGTAATGCATGATCGATAAAATTGGCCACTTATATCTTACAGTGTATAAATTATGAGCAGAATCATTCTCTAACTGTATCTTAATGTCTGAATGTACACAGATTTTCATGCGGTTTCAAATAATGGATTGATTTACCAAAATGTTTAAGGATGTATTAAAGTTTTTGTTAATTTTCTGTTATTAGGATTTCGGGAAGAGCGATAGAGTAACTGAGAAGATAAATAAGTGACAACATCTATCTATTTAAAATGTCGACAAATATTATAAGTAGAAATACTAATATTACTATTTTTAAGTCTTTTACTATCACCTAGACTAAAGCTAAGCAGATTTGAAACTGCGATGAAGCGCGTCGAGAAAATATAAGTAGTGACGCTCGTTTTGGTGGGGCACTCACGTCTTCCGGGTTCAAGACTCATTTACTATTAAGACAACTTCTTTAGCTGCATATATTCAGCATCGCAGTACTTAAATGTCAGTCTGCTGGTGGATCGTGCATCAGGACACTTGTACATATCTATAATTTAACTAATCCACCAAGATAAAGATTAGATGCGCATTAGCTAAAGCTCTACATAAGTAATAGTAAGCGCCACATGCATTGATAGATAAAGTCCATATATTATATAGTAATATCGGATGCTGTCCCTAATCAGTGCAATTGGGCGTGTTATCGTCAAATCCGGGTGAGCATGTGGGCGATCGATACTTAATACCCATTACCACTATCATAGTTTTATTGTAAATTAGCCGATATGAGGTTAGGTGATTAAGGTACTTTTGTAGAATACACTTTGTACATAATAATATAATGGAAAAAATAAGACATCATAAATATACTCTGTCCCAGCAAGTTATGGTGGGGTTTTATGTTTAAATAGGATAACTTACTAGAAAAAATTAGGAATTTTAATTCCCAATAAATCTATGACATAATATTGAATTTTGTTTATAATTATAAAACTTTAACTGGCATGCGTATATAGGTATTAAGTGACACATACGTCCAATTATAATCGAATTTCGGTAACATATTTTCATAAAATTATATGTTAGTAAGTTTATTCTACTATTTAAAAATCTAAAACGAAGTCTCATTTCATATTTCGATTACATTAAATAAACTCCCTACAATACTAAGTTCTCAAAGATTCTGCAATACAAACTTCTCAAAGGTTCTGCGAAACAAATGAATAAATACATATCTTAAACTCCACAATAATTCTTGACTATTATTTTTAATATCCATCTATTGTATCTTGTTTACTCGTCGATAATATTGAATACACGAACACTTTGCTAAGACCACAACATTCTAACACCTCGCAGTTAAAATAAACAGTAGTTTTCAGTTCACAATAATATTTCCTTTTTCGAACGGTTTCGATTAAAATTCAAAAGCAGACACGTTCCAATAACAGAGGGCCGTTCCCATATGGAGTTCAATTTTCTTTCACCCCACGAACGCTTTGACAAAGAGAACGACAAGGGCGATATTGTTAGTCCATTGGACAGTTTGTCTACCATCCGGTATGATTGTTGCGGTCATTCGGGATCGCTGCGAGATCGCCGCGTGAGACGCGTAATCCCGCTGGGAAGACGTGCCCCGGACGCAGGGGACGGGATTTGCGGGATCATCGGACACAAGACTAGAATACCCCTGTTGTGGTTACAATACTCCTTGAGCAACGGGCTCGCAATCGATTCAAACTAGCCACGTGCAGTCGTTAACCAGTTTAATCGAATTTGAAAACTAATAGCTCCGTTATATATTTTAATAACAGCGGCCCGACCGTTCCAGTTATTAATAACGATCTAGTAGCACCCTGCGCGGCTATTTCGTAACTAGATCAACACGATAACGTTTTAACAAAGATTGTTTGGTCGTACATGTTATGCTGTATTAAATTTGTTATTTGACGTCAAGGTAAGTCGGGTGAAAAGGTACGGCGGAAATGGTGATGGGTTCCAATAATATGGTTTTAATTGCGTAAGCATTCGACCGGCCAGTGTCATTAGAATGCAAGACGCGAGCGCCGGACTCGCGCAGATTCAAAATGGAGACTACTTGCACGTACGCCACGGTTCACTTGTTAAGAAGACCGCAGCGAGAAAACCAAATGTTTACTGTTGCATCCCAAATACTAAACTTTGCACTCGAAAAAGAGCCATCTTCAAGTTGGTCGTGGAAGTTGCGACGGTCGTATTTCGATCTGTCCTCGGTAGAGTTTTCTAGTAAGCGGCGCGGCATCGGCCAGCCATTTTATTGTACGACCGTGCTTGTTTGCTGAACACTACACGAATGTTTTGTGCTAATTCCGGCAATATAGTTGGGCCGTGAACCGCCCCTTTAAGATCACAACTTTTTCACGGCGAGACAGGACAAGTGCGCAAGTTACTTCTGAAGTGTTCAATAAAGGCAATGATATAACCAATTTTAGACATCTTATGTTTCATTTTAGGTTAGTGGTCAATATTTTTACGGTATCGAGAGCTTTGTTGGTAATAATTCAACACTAACAAGAATCAAGCAACAGTTAAAAAACTGTATTCTAAATATGAGTTAACGTACAATTGCTTTGCGTACTACATATTTTATGCGTTTTTGTTTTTTTTCCTAGATTTTATCCCAAGTAGATTTATGATTATAAAAGGTACATTTTTGCAGAATATAAGAAATAATTTATTCCCTGTATTTTTTATGGTCAGTTCTGTCACCAGAACTTGAGTAAGATTCTATTTAAGGGTGTGTTATATATAGTCACAGAACGACTGAGCAAGAATCCAGTATTTTTATTCAATCAGACAATGTTGCCATAAGAACTTGCCGTATTGCCTTTCGCATGAACTTTAAAAAGCTAATCACGTGCTAATCTATAACTCGTGTTAGTACAAAACAACAGAACGGAATCATTATGAAATCTTTCCATAGAATAATACTTCGTCGTTATTCGCTCAACTTAGTGAAAAGATTTTTCTTGAATATAATTGAACATTTGAAATTTTCAATTTGCTCGCTTTATACAAATAGAAGATGAGAACGCAGTAACAAAGCTCCGCACGCCTTATTCTGATCATATAATTTTTCATTTCTTTTATCTCTTTCTTTCACACGTAATACTGCAAGTATCTTTTATGTTAGCGTGAGATTACATTGTAGAAAATTAGTGCTATTATTTTAAATTCTTTTCATTACTGGACTGTTAAGCTTTAGCTATTGTATGCCTTGCTTATTACATACTTGTATACTTGAAGGTATGACAATGTTAGCGGTAAGTCTCTTTCAAGAACGAGAAGATTTTTTGCGTTTTGAAGAAAACAAAATATATATATTTTTTTTTAATTTCAGAAGACATTAAATTCCAAAGTTCATCTTTCAAAACTTAACCGTAAGACATTCGTAACAAAAGTTAATTCGAAGCATAGTACTAAGTTTTGCGCGGAAAAAGTATAAAATGTTATTTTATGTGTTTAAAACTTATAGGAAACTTTCCTTGATACAAAAAAGTATACATGCAAGTTTTTAGTAAATCAGAAAACATTTGAAGTTAAACAAAATAACGAGATGTTTTTTGTATTACCTTAATCATGTGTAAAGATTTTAAAATTATATAGATACATATATTACTGTGATCGCTGAACTGGCAATCATTGTATGGAAACATGACAATCCGGATTATAAATCTCAAAGCATTGCCCACGTATCTAACTGCATGCAAATGCCGTCAATCGATCGTGGATCACTCGATGCGACGAGCGGGCATAATCGCGCCGCGCAAATACATTCTGCACTCATTGCGCGCTCTCTAGCAGGTGGCTCGTATGTGCACAAGCCCTTATGAGTGCGCGAACAATAGATCGGAGAGCTTGAAAGGGTTTCCGACTGTGCATATTATGGTACCTCAGTGTGTTTCACTTGTAGATCACAATCTCTGAATGATTCTTGTTAGTTGTTAATATTAAATTTTGAAATTCACGACGAAAGGAACTTTCCGCTTAATCATTTAGATTATAACTACATATTCAAATGCTATTGAATTTACAATCGATATCAATTCCTCGAATATCAATAGTAGGAGTGATAAATAAAGTAATTAAGTTAATAAGTGAAGACTTCTAGCAATTTTCAACGTTAAACAATTCTACTATTTTTTGTTCAGATTTGTCAAAAATACTTCATTTTAAATAACATAAAAGTGTTATTTAAAATACTCACATAAGCGGAATTGGTTTGAAACGCCGTTTAATTTGACAGCTATTTCCTACGTAACAGTAAATCGAATTTCAAAATAAAAAAGTAACATTAACTACAAAGAACTCGATTCACAGGATGTGAATCACCAGGTGTACGATAGCTCGTTGATTATCTAGGACGCGAACAGTCCTCTGCCAATTTACTTTGATTATACCCGTAACGTGTGTTTCGATACACGTTATAATATTATTACGTAATAAGTGCAATAATAACAGGATACGTTTAGCTTAGTTATAAATAAAGCTATCGGCATCAAATCTGTAATTTATTGTTTGTAAGTGTAGTATTTTTGCAGGTGGTATTTTGCCCTTAGCGGTACTATTGCTTCACCTATTTCTACCGTATAAGAATTGTCTTTTAAACAATTAAGTTCCAGTGTAAAGACATTTTGGTTGCCAGATAAATTTAGTAAGAGTCGACCACCTGTTCTCACAGTTACCGTCATACCTATGGTGATACTGCTCTTACTAATGAATAATCACACACGTTTAATACTTATTTATGGTGCGTTTATAAGTCATGGCTATGTGTGATTTTGTTGGCAATGCAATCGGCCAGAGTTGTAATAATATGCGTTCAGTGTACTAATTTTGTCAAGACAAGGTTTGTGAATATACATCTAGCGGTAATATATATATATGGAATTGTGTGATATGTTAGTGTGTTTATTACTATTAGTAATATTCCAGATTGAATTTGAGAATATAACGATAATTGTAGGCAGAGGAGGAACTTTTTGTAAAATAAATTAATGTAACACAAAACATGGCGTTTAGGTATTTAAAAAATACACTATTTTAAATTTCCTTGTAAACCATTAAGACGTAAATTATAAACATGACCATAGTTTGAAGTTAAAAACGCAATGGCATGTAAAAAGACAGTCAGTATAAAAACACATAATTTAAAACAGGGTCATTACTTAAACCAAACGAAAACCCTATCAAGATTTTACCAAAACTAACAACCGTTTGCCGTTAAACAGCTTTAAAAATTTCGGTATAAATAAATCAATCAAAACGGTCGTAAATTTAATTTAAAGCACGTGAAAGAAACTTAACGAACAAACTAGTAAAATATAAGCGCTGTGTTGACTAACTTAAAATGCAGGAGGCTTGCGTCTAGTGTTTTAAAAATGCAGCAACCCTTCGCATTTAAATTTGAAAAGTTGTCCGGTCCATTCGACCGGGTGCCGGTAAAAGCGTATTACTTATGAATCAATAGTTAATGAGTATCAATGGGAGGCTTTTGAAACTCACCAGCCTCTGTGTGCATTCTCGGCGCATCATTAATATTGAAAGTTACTCCGAGTCCATTGTCTCTGGAGTGGCCGCCTCTTTGTATATTATACGTAGACTTCTCTACTCAAACGAACTACTCATTTCCTTTAGTCAAAAGTTTCCCTCGATATTATATCGACTCGAGTCTCAGTAATATTTCTTTTTATAACGCTATTACTCTCTCAGAAGACTTTATTCAAAGCAATTTTAATAACGCTTTCTTCAATTTTAAAATTTGTATTATTTAGCGCGGATGTCCTTGCTTGGTGTTCAAAAGTGTTGTGTAAAATGTGCCATTTTAATGAAGTTGGAGCGTGCATTGTGGTGTAGGAGAACGCGGGAACAGTAGGAGTTGAAATTAACCTGACTACCTCGTACTCGCTTTTGCTATTGTCGAGTGAGTGACGCTATCTGATTGCCCCTGCGGTCAACGCGGTTTATTCTGAGCTTTTGTTGATTTCGTATTGCACGCGAAGCTGCAACTGAGGTGCGGATACGCATGCATGCTCTTTGTTCGTAGCCAAGAATCCCTTGAAATATATTTCGTGTTTTCCCACATAAAGTATCCAAAGTATATAAAACTACTTTACAGCAGAGCACGTTTAAGTTTATTTTGTGCACTAAATGTTACTTGCTTATTTATTTAAAATTCGTTTAGATAAATATTTACTATTACTTAGTTAAGAAGTAAGTAGAAAATCATTGCATCGATATATTCATATTTAAGAGAAATGTCAGTTGCAATAGTTTATCAACTAGTTTATTTATTCAAAGTAGTAAGTAGTCAGTAGTAAGTACAGCAAAAATCAACAAGAAAGTGAATTTAAAATGATACTATTATTTTTGGTCAATTACGCAGTCTTTGCGCAGTTTTATCTGTTATCAGGTTTACAAAACATAACTGACAATGTATTTGTCACTTTTAAAACAATAATTAATAGTCTAATGGAATGAACAACGGTCATCTCCTCCTGTGGTCTGAGAATTAATCTAGGCTACTCATCTCCTATTAATATTAAATCATTAGTATGTGAGCTACCCATGACCTTGAAAGTAAGAAAAAAATAGTATATGACATTTATTAAGGAATTTAAATAACTTTTAAAACTAGGTGAGCCTGCTAAACCGCAACACTTAAACGAATATCTTCACAATATCGTAGTAAAACAATGACGGGTCACGATAATTACGTCCAACTGAAGCTTAAATTACAACTTGAAATATAAGAATTGAAACAGCGAAATATAATGAAGTAACGTTGATGAAATTGCACAAATTTCAGACATAATTAAATGTGAAAACGAGTATCCTGCTTTACTGAATCATCAACGCAAAGCATAACCCGCTGGAGCTAGGAATCTAAAAATTGGAGTGTACATTCATTTCATGAAGTAAGCATTCACTATGGACAAGTTTTCAAAGGGCGAAAAATGTGGAAATTTTATTTCTGCAAGCCAGAATTACTTGCTAACGAGGCTGCGGCCCAGTACACAGTTACTGATATTATTACCTATTATTGTAGTAATACAGCCAGGTGGCCTAACTTTATAGAATTAATAGAATGAATCTAAATTTTCTAAACACTTGTGTTATTTATTTTTGTTCTTTTTATTAGTCTTGAAGCGTCTTTATATGATTAGAGGGTCAAATATGCATTGAAATGGCAGCATATTTCTGACCGCTTAGATCTAACCTATTCTATCTTTTAGACAACGAAAATGTTTTTTTTTTATATTAAATATGTGCAATTATTTGATATTAATAAAAATATCTTTAAAATAAGTTGCTACAAGCAACAAATATACTACTTTCTGGTTGTATATATGAACGATAGCATCATAAGTTGTGATTACGTGAAAATATTACGTATAATGCGATAATTGGCGTTCATATCAAAACGAATCTTCATACAATTTCACGCTTACCAATGTCGACGTTCGATATTTTATCGAGTCTGTATCACTCGTATAAATAGTCAGATAGAACAAAACAAGGATATTAACTGAGAAACTATTCTTCAAAAAATTACCGGCACTTTCGTCTACAGTTCAACTGGCAAGTTATCTTTACCGGGTATGGTCCTACCATAAAAACGCCTACTGCATCTCGGTTGAGAGAACTGCAATTCTATAACTTACATCTTCTAAACCAACATTTTTTTATTTAAGTTTATTTTTTGTGTTCTGTTAGAAGTTTAAATGTTATATTGATATCATAACTAACAAACTAATTTTATTTTACCTAGGGACTCTCGCTCTGTATACGAAATTCGAGCGTAATTCATTTTGTCAAAGGATACATTCACAAGTATACTTTATTGTTTTATTTTCTGTAATAAATGTGTTAGTAATGTTCTGCAACGTTCTACATATAAACGTGAACTAAGCCAAATTTCAAATGGGTATCCAATTATATCTTCACGTTCGAATATAGCATGGATTATAATCTTGACCTATTTACTAGAAATAGGAGTATGACAAGACAGTTTTAAATAATATTGTGTTTTATAACTCAACCTCATACAAATTCATGGTATAAAGTAAGTATACTGAAAGATATCGATGTCGTCATTAGTTCAGAAAAAAACTTACGATTCATTTATGTTCTAAGCGAGTTACAAATTACCTGATACAAAGAAATCTTGAACCGAAGCTCCGACAAACTTAGTACAGATAAACTAACTGACCAGAAATAATTTCTGTCATTCGGGTTATCCACAGAATAAATATTTAACAGAAATAAACTTGCGTTTAATGTTAGAATGTTAAACCCATCCATTCAAAGTTACATCGCAGGGTTGCCAAGTTTTTCTTTAGCTGATTATTAACTAAAATAGTAATTTTATATTATTAATTACTGAATTATTTAATTACTACAAGATACATATGTATTGTATTGCTATAATAATTAATAATGTTGTACATTTTTGCAATTAATATATTATTAAAATTACTTACATTAAGTGCAACAAATAAATATTATATGTACATTATTTATATTATATATACTTAATTTCTTTTTTAACACTTTAACCGTAATTTTAAGATTTTTTTTGGTATCATTAGGTCTACATTGACATTACTAAATATACAATATAAGGAAAGAGGCCTCAATAAACGTATATTTAAAACATTTGTAAACGTAATAACTTAATATATTAATTTATCAAAACATATCGCCCCTTGAACCAGTTGTCTGGAATAAAATGATTTTAATCCAATTGCTCACCCTAAAGTTATACGAGCGTGAAAAATACTATTGTGTTCTGTTATCGCGACCAGTTTATTCATTGCATTATGTATTAGGGGTCGCGTCTATAGTTAGTAAAGTGACGTAATATAGAAAATTACAACATTTTTCAAAACTGTGTTTACACTGATCATGATTATTTTGTTATTTCTGTTTTGTTAAGGTATACGAAGATCCGTAGGCATGTGCATGCGAGCAGGTTTTTATTCCACGTTATTTATCGATGAAAAGGTTTTTTTTTAAATGTTAGTATCATTGACATATAAGAAAATAGTCAGTCATAAGTTTTGCAATAAATAATATATATATTTGTTTTTAATATCTAGCATTTTCTAAATCGCAATATATTGTAATGGGTCTTTAAATGACATATATAAATAAAAGTTGCAGAAATCAGAAGATTATATTTTTACTACTATTGTTTGGTACAAAAAATACGATAAAAGCCCTCTTAAGATTATTTAAGAAAAGTGTAATCATACATCACGCAATTTGGTGATGTTTTTGTGTGAAGTTTAATATCACTTGAAACCTTCAACGTTTATATGATTACAGTTATATAAAGATTAATTTTAGTTGCTACACAAAAGAACTAAGTGGGAACATTCGATTTGTAAGTACTGTTACTATCTTATAACTCTTTAAACCCTCGCCCATAGCTTGAAGTAACTTATTTCTCCTATGAAATCATCCAGATTCGAAGCGGTCCTAATGCCTGTGAACCGTATCTATCATAGTATTCAGTCATTTATAAAAAAACCTCTCTGTATAATGAAAATTCTTGCAATGTAACGGTAAGTTATAGCATATTTTTTTCATTTTAATCCAGTACTCAACGTCACTTACAGCTCCCCGTAGTTATGACACAGTAAAAATATAAAAACGATTTATATTTTCTTGCTTAAATGTCATGGTACTCTAACGACTGGTAAAATTGTATTTTTGAAATAAGAAAAACGTAATCCAATTCAAAGATTCTAATCTTATGAAAGTTACATTTTAAATTTAGAATTCGCTGATTTCTTGATTATATTCGAATGCATGGACGTCAGTTAAAACCGTGAAAGCAATTCCCCGAAGAGCGTCACTGCGACTCCAGTCAGAGACGCCGTAATAAAGAAAGTAAAGTTTAAGCTGTATAACTAAGCGTATTTATTTTTCATTAACTACAGGAAACAATTGATTAAGAATATCCGTCTCTTTTTAAAGAAGCCTTGAGGAAAAGGAAAAACACGAAATTACAAGAGCGCCTTCAGCCGGTCTCAAATTTATACGCCTGCCATTAGGCCTTGATTGGACTGGGTCTCATTTTTCCCTAAGTTCCAAAAAATCCTAGAGGTCATGACTTTCGAACAAAT
Source organism: Calpodes ethlius (assembly GCA_018251375.1). Classification (NCBI taxonomy): domain Eukaryota; kingdom Metazoa; phylum Arthropoda; class Insecta; order Lepidoptera; family Hesperiidae; genus Calpodes; species Calpodes ethlius. The sequence goes on along the minus strand of DWPA01001540.1, from coordinate 5,185 downwards.
GTGGTTACTCGCTTGTACCATTTTTCCCGTGAAACTATTTTAATTAAAGCCGGCCGATCGGAAGGAGTTTATAGAGGGACAAATCGTTCGGGAGACTATAGATTCGGAATGTTCAATTTCGGAGGCTGGCTCTCGATGAAGCTTCGATGCGTTTAGTAATTGTCGTGGACATTAACATTTACGGTAATGGTCAAGCTCGGATTGATACGCTATCACGTCTTCCGCAACAAGCCGAACATTACTGTTATCTATCTATATCATGTATAGGTGTACATCGTATTTGATACTAGGTATTTCGTTAATCGTTCGTCGTATGAAAAAGATCAAAATATTTTTGTACTAAAAAGAAAAAATAACTAATGAAAATTCTGTATGTAAAATGACAATTATATATCTCTCTAATTCTCAAAATAATGTCTCTAATATAATTTTAAATAATGTATTTTTATATTATTGTTAAGTTATAATAATAACGATGAATAATAAATCATTGTGGATTGTGATTACTTTAATTATTATATAACAATTTTAAGAATAAGTTGTAATCTGATCAAATGTAATTAAAAAAAACTAAAAGTTTACAAGGTAGCTTCGATCTATATAACTGGTTAGAAATATCGACAAAAATTACAAATATCTTTAGTAAACATTTAGTACCACATAATATTACCAATGATAAACGAATAATATTTCTCACAACGATTATAAACGACAATTTATTATCAACTTGAGTATTTGAATAAAACATTATTACTCAATGAACAATTTTACGCAATGCATCGTAACGTGAGCCAATTTAATTTCCCAGTACAAGTACCAAATGTTCTGCAATTGCAAACAATTTTAATAATTGATTTGAAACAGCTACAGTATTTGTACAAACTGATTGCAAACTCAGTACTCTAATGTATATTGGAAATTGTTTCATTGTGTTCATTAGTGTTTAAGAATTTTGGTTAAATTTCACCAGATTTTGAAGGTTATTCATAATAATGAATAAATCCGTTGGCCTTTGCCGTATTGTGACCTTTAATGATATTAGAAACTTTAAATTGCTATCTAAATTGGTCTTAAGGATAATTCGATATTCTTTTGATTGGTAAAATATTCAAATCAAATTTCATTAAAGAACAATTGTGGAAACATGTTTTAATATCGAATAGGACAACTTTTTATGTCATCCTTGATTGTCTAGCTTATGTACTATAAACAGTACGGCAGTTATTACAAAATTCTTCTCCTCAGAAAATTTACAACTTCAACTATTAAAACTACGTTGTAAATCTGTGCAGTAGATATTTAAGCCAATGGTAGGTACGTGCAAGATAAATGTAGTATTTTTTATCCTAACATAAATTTACGTAATATTTATTTCCATGTTTTGTCAATGTCAATACATTCGTTACTTTTGTATCCCAATAATACAATTAGGACATTATTTGCTGTTCAAACTTTACTAAGAAGCCGCTGAATAAACGTCAGTGCCTCTGAAATATCTGTATACGGCTCATGTTTGGACTTAGTAAATATGACCACGTTTCTGAATTTCGCACTAAACTCAAGGGCTGCCTATTCGCCTTTGCCGGAATATTCATATTATTTTTGCTTTATGCTATGAACTATTCATGCCATGTGTGCCACTCTAGAAGCAGGAACGCTTCAAATGCTAGGTACATTTATCTAGGAATCGTACTTCATTCGTACCTATATTTTAATAACAATTCCCAGTAATTTATATTGTTTTTATTCTTAATATTTTCAATCGGTTGTAAGATATTACAAAATATTTAGGTCATCGTTTTAATTTTTAACTTATAAATTGTTTTATAGAATTTCTTATATTTACCAAAAGAATAAATTTTCGAAAAATATTTGTAATAAATCCTTATTAAATACATTACGCGATCTTTCACCTAATAGGATTCCGTAATCTCTGTATAGCTGTGTTATCCGTTTATTCGTGGCTTTATCAAATTAACCGTAACAAACAGACACTAATTTTTCATGGGATGTTACTATGACAATAAATACAAAAATAAAAAAGTTATTATGTATATCAGTGCTTATGTAGTGAAATAACGCCATCTTGTGAAGTAATAAAGAACATTTTGATGTTTATATTGAGTTTGTTGATAGATGGCGCTTCAAAACCCTTTTTACCAAACCAAAACATAAGCGGGCTTTACGTATTGTTACGAACTTTGAGTAATGCGAGTGTACCTGAGTAGATTTATAGGTTTTCTTCTTAAAATTTCCTTTACCAATGCAACTTATTTTTGTCTTTATATCGCTTTATATATAAAGTGCACATAAATGACTTGAAAAAATATCGGTGTGTACAGGATTCGAACTTGAATCACCTGTGCAGGAAATCGAAATTTGAACAAGTAGACCATTACTACTATTAATGGTTTCGTGTTCATAGTCCTCAAGTGTTTTTACGAGAAACCTATCTTTTTCGGCGCTATTCGAATATTACCATGTCTTCTTTTCATTAAAATATTTAAAATGATGTACAGTTTTAAATGTTGCACTTTGGTACAAAACTGTTTGTGTGCAAGTCTTGCATTTGGCCGACACTTTTGTATACCTATGAGAAGGATAGCAAATGAGCTTGCAGTAACAACAACGGTGACATCTGTGAAAAACCTCAAATTGGACAGACGAGACTGTAGTTAGGTACTCCTCATAGTACTAAGTGTTAATAAGAATATTTATTTCTTATTAGTAAGAGGCCTGTGGACTAACGAGTTGTTAGCGTAAGTTAGTATTATTAATCGTTAAGTTGGTAATTGATAATAATTTATCCTTCCAAAATCCGTTTTTGCACTGCTACGCCCAAGAAATAATGATAGCCTCTAGTACAAGTATATAATAAGCCAATCACCCTTTAGACTGGAATACAATTTCTTATAAGACAAACAAAAACACGGCAAGAATAGGTGAGGCGATCACAGTCCCGGGTGAATAGCGTATCGGTTCTACCACCTATCGAGAGTTATCCGATACAAATCAATATTAAGGGCAATAATATTTTCTCTCCACATACATTGATGTGTCCATTTTTAATGTGTTATTATGTACAACACGTTAACAACCAGTTGCAGATACGAACTTTGACGATATTTCATTATTCGTTATTAATAATATTTATTCTTTGCTTACTTTATGATTATGTGTATTTAAATGAAAAATTTACTGATAAAAATACAAAGGGTTTTTTTAGATGGATAGAAAAAATCAATTTATAATACTATAATACTTCTTGAACAAGGAGATGTACAGAGTAATAAAATAGATAAAGTTCTTAAAACCCGAGATGACGGATATTTATATAGTTAATCTTCGTCTGAAATTTCTTTTCCTTAAACTCTGATAGCGAGTCCTTGCGGAAATAAAAGAAATATGGTTCAACATTTTCTTATATTTCATTGTAACTAGAAATATTAGAAAAGATAATTGGTGGATTAAGTTATTTAAACGACGACAAATAATGAGAAGTGATTCTTGTATCTCGGGACAAGTTCATATAATTACTTGAGATGAAGTAAAAAAAAAGCGTAGTAAGAACTGTAAAAATTTTGAATACTCTGCAAATTAGTTGCTTAAGTATCTATTTAAACTCAAGTAAAAACTTTAATTTGATAATAAAAACGACTATAAGGTTACTATAAAGCTCCAATCACGAGGTAAAAACCAAAATTAATTAGGAGAAAAGGAAAGGATGTGAAAAGTCTGAATTAATATTTTATTAACATCATATTCTCTATAAAACTGATTAACTTATTAATATACTATTACGAATGCTATTTTAACTCACAGCTATTAAATTATATAAGAATAAACTCAGCTGTAGTCAAGCAAAAGTAACTGAAGTAATATCACGCGAAGAAAAGAGGATCCATCAGTCACGTATCTATAATGTATCTGATTCAATAACAGTACAACTGTTGCGCCAGGAGACGAACGGAACATAAATAAACTAGACAAAATGTCTATAGATTCGTTGTATTATAAATCGGCTTCAACACTTTCGAAAAATAAGCCTTTTGAACGATGTGGAATAATAAATAGGAGTATGTGAATGGAGTGTACGTGCCTCGTATGTGTTGCGCTCGAGGCCGTTGCAAAAAATATTTTTTGCGGTATATACGAGACGAGCCTGGCTATGAATGTACCCTTATCTCACCCCTAGAGCTCTCACCGGGGAGTCTAGCCTCCATAATGACGTACGTCTCGAAAGATGCAAGCCTAAAAAACTAAAAGCAGCCTTGCAATTTTACGGTCCGTTGTTAGACTACCCTCCATGCGTGGACACGCACACATTTGTATAATGTGTAATAAGTTGTATGAGACGCCACACCGCATAATAGCTAAGGAAATGTTGTTTTATTTACTTAAGAATTTACAAAGTGTAACATAGGAAAATTTCCCCCTGTCACGTGTCATGCATTAACCTCGGTAATAATAAATGCAACATCACGTTTAAAATTCAGTTTGATTGCTAGCTAGGCCAGCTATTGACGGTAGCGACGATAAACGATATTTCTTGACGTTAATTGTAGTAAATTGTTGATGTTATTTCAGTTAAAATAATACTTTAATGTAAGATATATACAAAGAGAATAATAAAGCTTTCAAAATGTACGTTTAATTCGATTACTAAAATTAAATCGATTATCAACGTAATACGAGTTGCTAAATAAGTTTATTACCAAAATATGTACAGTAACTTGTCATATATTCCCGAAAATTTGACAAAATTTTAAATTATTTCCTTCTTTATTTACTTTGTTTAGAATAACAACAATAGGTTAAAACATTCTGAAAATGTACATAGTTTTAATGCGGGATAAAAGTTGAAACTTTATAACACAACTTTAAGCTCTCATTATACACTGACTTGGCACTCATTAGTGGCAAAGTATTTACAATAAAAGTTAAGGTTGAAGGAGGTTACTCAACAAGACATTGTCTAAATATTAAAAGGTAAGAAACTTCGACATACTAAGTAGTACGTATACCTTATATTTAGTCAATATTATGCGGATCCCTTGACTCTTACTTGACCGGCAACACCTCGGCCATGCCTTTGGGATAACTGATTACCATGAAAGTTGACAACTTACCATAGGTGGTTAATATAATAAGTATAAAAATATACTTATATAATAAACTTGAAATG
>DWPA01001539.1:0-18204 GCA_018251375.1 Calpodes ethlius | reverse complement strand
CTATTGCCTTTTACGACACCCTAGTAGCTTTAGGATTGGGGTTAATATTCAAGGCCGCCTTAATACGGCCATTATATTTTAAGTATACGTTAGGTTTAAAACGTAATAAGGAAAAAATAAATAGTTTATAAAACATTTCACCAATTTCGTTTTAATAAAAATAGTTCCAAATTAAGCTAGGTACACAAGTTAACGAATTCCGGAGCAAATCCCAGCTGGTAGTTTTCCGCTTAATAGGCGCGTGAAAATAAACAATTAGCGCGAGTTCTTTGTTTCCTCGTAAAAACTTTTGCCACTGTTTCTTTGGTTGGGCGGAGGTAACTTTCCGGGAGATTGTTCTAAAGTAATTATCGGATTAATATACTTGGAACGTTCTGTTGTACTGACGTGAAGGCGAGCTATTTTGCGCTCAGAAACAATCAAAATAAAGCTAGAGAACAATCAGGCTCACGTCTAAGTTTCTTTTAACGGCACTTAGCCGGCGTTCGCATAACTTCACGCCGAACTAATGCTTTCGATTGGTCCATTTCGTTAATTATTCGCCACTTTGTACGTAAGTAGATTTACGGCCGGCTTTACTTTTCTTGCGTTTTTTACAGTGAGTGCTTCCTTCTTAACGGTAGGTGGACTGCTTTTGCTTTTACGGTTTTATGTACTGTGCATAAATATTTATGTACATAGGATGTTCTTGTTTGTGCACATTCAACGTGGACGATATACTTCATATTAAAACGATAAAATATCATATTTCTGAGACACAGAGTAGAAGAGAGAAGTAGTAAAAAAGGTATAATTAATTCTACATCATATTTAAAACAGATATAAAATGCGTAAATTATTTAATTACTTCATATTCATCAATCATCAATTAGTCATTCATCAATCATATTTTGTTTAATTTAAACTTTCCTGATACGTTATCATTTTGTTTATTTCATTCATTCCACTGAACGAGATTTTAAGCCCAAAAACATTTAAGAGAGAATTCCAAAGCAGTAAAAATTTTTAAACTTTTTTAAAATTATTTCTTTTGAACGAATCTGTTTTTTCCATAAAATTTAAAACACATTCCACTTAATTAGAATCTCCATAAAGGCCAAGTTTATAAAGTAACTTGGAATATGTTCACCAACTGGCGTCAAAGTTGACCAGGAATTAATACAAAAATATCCAAAATTTCTAATTTCTAAAGATCCTCTTATAATTTTGAACTAAATCACATATAAGTTTTACAGAGAAAATATTTGACAATACCTAGTTAGAAAAAAGTAATTTAAATATTTTATCATTTTTGGGCTAGAAACTAGAATAACGGAATTCTTGAAAAGTTAAACAAAGATCTAAATTTCGAAAATGGTGACATTTTTACTAAGGTCATTCTCTGATATCTGATAGATGAACCCCATAGCTATTTTCTCTGACGTTTATCATGCTATTAGTAGAAAATCCTATATATATTTCTTACTCCCTTACAGATAATACTGCAAGAAAGAAATAGTTTCCTGAAATTCGCTTTAAATTTGTCACACTTGTTAAGTTCCTAGATACTACTCTCAAAATAGATTCCGTACTTGTAGTAAGTCACTGGTTTTAATTCGCTGTATAGTTTGTTTAAAGTATGCTGTACTACGTGTCTTTACTGTAAGTTAATAAACTCTTACTAAGTAAATTTGTGCTCTTTACCGTCTTGGATTACATCCCTACTTCCCATTACGTAGATCTAAATACAAACATATTAAGTGAGTAAAAAGATCTATAAATATATGGAGTGAGGACTGTGTTTAGAAGTTTTTAATTATGAAAACTTCACAAGTTTGACAGCAGCGTAATTCAGGAGATTATTTATGGCGGTTATTTTCTCTGATCTGATAAATGTTTATGATAAACGGTTAGTTGGTAATGTCTACCGAACGAGCAATACCTGTTTCTATATTCAACCAGGGTAGATTAAAATGTTACATAAAATGTTTCTTTATTATCAACTTTGTGTATGTGTGTATACTGTCTCATTTGTGTGCAAACATAAATATTATACGTGCAAAACAGAAATGCCTTATCAAATTTGTGAGTACGAGTCGGTTTAACTGAGATTGTTATGAGATAGCAGGCGTGAGTCTTCGTTAGTTGAGTTTGAGTGGTATAAGAACTTCCTAAAAGTTAGCTATTAAAATCAATCCTCCATCAATGTGAAACAGCATGTTAGAGTATGATTTAGGACTTCTCTGTTATTAGGAGAAACCGTGCTCTGTACTGGATCTGTGCTCGTTAATGAGTGGAAGAACAATTTGTAACCCTCCATAACATTAAGCGTATAAGTTCTTCACAGGATTCCATAGTGACAGAAACAGTTTGAATTTCCCGCGTCCCTCGCCCCGCGCCCGCGCTTCTATTGTAGGGATCGGTAAAACAACAAGGTGATTGTCGGCAGAGCGGCTGCCTTTCAGAATTCCGCCGACGGCATTTTTCCAGCCCTTTTCGTGTTACAACATCGTGTTTAGAGAAAGGAAAGCTCGTCGACGGCGAGAAACTTTGATTGTAGCTTTCACGAGCACCAATTCTTTCCACGATCGAGGAGATGGACTCAGTAATATTTCTTTTTTATGACCCTCTTTGATACTAATAAAACAAATTTACTTTTTTCTCTATTGGACTAGTTGAGTTGGTAGCATGTGGCCTATTGCTTTTTCCCCAATTGCGAAAGTTAGACCTGTTATTTGCGTGGCTTACTTATGCCCGCAATTTTTCGCAACAAATATTCAGTCGGGCGCCAGAAAATGTAACAGTATTCACAGTCTTAAACTTCTGTTCAGGGTCGGTGTGGTTTTTATAGTTGCAAAGTTCTATTATAGCTTTTAGTGCCTATTTACTTCGGAAGATACCTTTCTGTGGAGCGAAGTTTATATTTTTATATGAAACAATGTAGTGTGTTACAACAGACTATTATCTTTTCATGATACTTCGTCATAGAACTGAGATTAATTAATGCTATCTATAAACTAATATAACTATAGTTTAACTAATATTATAATAACAAATAGCTTTCGTTTTATCTCGATCTAGTGAAAGCACTAAACTTGTCATATCAATTACATTTGGGGCTCACTAAAGAGAGAAAGCTAGCGAAGCGTTCAAATGGTTCGTTCGCATTATCGAATTAGTGGCTCGTGCAAGGCGCAATCGCTTCCCGATCTTAGAGACGGGTGTAACCGCCGAGAAATAAAACAAATATTGCTTTTGCGCCGCGATTGTAAATCAAAATTAACGGCCTTAATATAGCGAGCGAGCGGAGGTTTAAGCTCCCCGCTATGAAATATGCCCGCAGCCGCCGCTCACTGTTAAAAACGGGATTAACCCTTGATGGAAATAGTGCTAGTTGCTCGGAACAAAGGAGCCGCAATTGATTTAATGACCCAATAACGACACCGTGACGTGTGGCTTGTTAGTCTGTTTTCGGTTATGGTATCGTAAATGTTGCATTCCTTCTAAATGTAACGTGATTTATAAAAATATGTTATAGTCATTGACATAATACTTCCGTGACAAAGTTAAGATGGTTTTGTCAATTATGATTTTGTCAAGAACGTTTTGTATAATGTCGGTAGGTACTTACTTCTGATTTTCCTTTAGAAACGCATTGTGCCACGTTGCTCGGTTCCAGATTTATGGAATCCCTCTGCGAACAAAGGAGTTTTTGTTATGAAACCATTTAGTGGAAAGGTATTTTGGTAACATTCTTCTATCGAGGAAGGTGAATTTGAAGGTAGCAGATATTATTAGGGCTGTAAGTGGCTCCATCTATCCATGGGTCCCAGGTAACTTTCACTACCCTGTTAAACAACGAATGATTCAAACTTCTTTATGTCCTTAGGCTTTGTACCTTCCAGTTTAATTCAACGATAGTGCATGATAATAACTTTACTTATCTCGATAGACCCCTTTTTCTGATATTAACTAAATTAACAGTTTTTAAACTTTAGATAGCAAGTTTTAATTGTTATTCAAAATAAGCTGTTAATTATTAACAGTGGACTGCGATGACCGGCCACTTTAAGTTGGTCTGTCAACTAGTTGGCCAACTGTCAACATCAAAAGTATTTTTGTTAAAGAAAAATGTTTTACTTACTTCGCAATGTGAAGCGCTGACATTGTTCATGTTTAGGCGGTATAGCCGATCCCTGTAACAAAGAAAAATAATTAATATTTACATGTTAAATAAGTCCTAAATTAATGGGATTAAATCGGCGGATTAAATTAATTACACACATATGGATTAGTATTCTAAAAATATAGGGTAAAAAGGGTACATAGAAAACAGACCACCAATTAAGACCTGAGAACAATCAGGTCAATATATACATAGATATGCGTAAGTTGTCCGAATGTTTAACGTTGAATTGTTTATCGTCATCATCATCTTCACAACCAATTGTAATTGTCCCATTGCTGGGCTCAGGTCTCCTTTCACTATGTCTAAGGTCTGAATTGTTTATATATATCTTTTTTATGGGATAAGGATAGCAAACGAGCTTGCAGTGCTATCATCCCGTGCCGTTCATGGACACCTGTCACAAACTTCAAATAGAACTGTAGGAGGGATAGCAGTTAGTAAGTCCTGTTGGTATTAGGTGCTAATAAGAATATCACCATGTAACGTTCTTTAATAAGAGGACCGTTGGAACTGTTAGTGTAGATTAATCTTGTTAGTAAGTATTAGTAATTATCCATTTGGTAATGGTTACTAATTTGTCTCTTTTGAAATTGGCCACAGATGCGTTGCTATCCTTGAGGACAAATTATTTTCTCTTGGGTAATTGTAACCAGCATCCTAGAGGACCTCTCCAACCGGAAAAAATGTGTGATCAATAAGTTCAATGCGCAAGATATTTTTAAGTAAAAAACCGCTAATTGGATTTGGTAATAATATTCCAAGAAGTATGGTATATGACCAAGGCTATGATTGGGGTATGTATTTAAGTAGATATTAATGGGACATCACAAACAGGAACGTCTCAGACCAAATACGTCACTTAAATAACTGTTAGGGCGAATATCGAACTCAAAACACTCCTCACAGCAGGTAGACAATGGAAGCATGGTCCTTTACACTAAATTATTTGTTATTACGCGGTCATTCGATACAAATTAAATTATCCAATATAACATACAGAGGTTGCGTGAACGGCGCAATAAAGCCTCTATCGAAGATCGGTTTATGGCTGAAAATGAGATAGTTATATTATTGCCGGGAACGGTGTTGCCGTGACGCGAACTATTGACCTATATACGTCTCACATATAATTTGATACAACTTTCTTTGACGGTTATCATTTCATTTTGTTGGTTTACCAAATAATCTAACAATCATTTTTAGACTGACATTGAGCGGTTCTGTGATTTTATCGTTCGGAATCTTTTATTACAATGGTAGAGATATTTTAGATGTCTTGAATATTCTTAGACGATTTAAAATACCTTTTTGAAGACGATCGTCCATTTTAAATGATCTGGTTTGAATCCTTATTAAAGACATAAACATTTATAAAAGTTAGCGATATAATTCTGAATCATTTTCTTAACTTGATAAATACATAAATACATAGATACCGAGTTAATAAAACCATGAAAATTATAACTTAGATTTATCTAGATCTCGTCAGGTCTTATGCAGAAAAATCGCATCTAAATCGAAGCACTTCTTTACGAGCTACGGTGTCACATATAGACACACACAAAGACTGACACGTCAAACTTTTGACACTCCTCTATTTTGTGGGAGGTTAAAAATGTACTAGCTTTGCCACATGTATTGGTAAGTGGTGACTTGACGAAAACAAAACTGAATCAGTATAAATTATGTTACGATTTCGAGCGGTGGACACAAATATGCAATTCTTATTCGTGATACAATGAATTCAGATATACTGGTTTCGTATTCATTCGTGAACAAATTATAATTGATAACATTTTCATTATCCTTTACTTCTTGTACGTTTGTAAAATTTTATATCGATATTCCGATTTTCATTAAAATTACTTAATATTTTTCAACAATTATGTCTTAAAATGCATCAGGAAATATCGAGATAAGTTATATGTGTAAGTTAAATAAATTTCATTATCAGCCTAAGCTGCACCTATCAGTTGCGGCGACGAAAGCTTATTATATGACATGAAAATTTCCGCGTGAATTTTCACTTTGCAGGTCACATCAACGCGGACATTGAGCAGGCCGCATGGATGTGTGAATTGTCAACATTTCAGAATAATGGTATATGACCTTATCTCACAGTCCCATCTCCCTTCCTTCCTGTATCTTTCATTAAATTTTGGAAGGATTTCTATGCCTTATCTAAGGATTGGACTACTTGACCGATGTTTAGAACCAACCGTGGAATGGATACATCCCACGTATAATATTAATCAGTAACTACGTTTATTACTTTCTAATACTCTTTTCCTAGGATAAAAATCAGGAATATTGTTACAGTCCGTGGAGAGAGTCGGAATGGTTTCAGAAGGGTCTAGAAGAGGCGTCTGAAGTGAGTTGGAAAATTCATGTGGAAATTGGTTTTGTAATATGAAACTTTGTTTAGATGATGATGGAAGATTCTTTGAAAAGATACGTAGTTTTATTTTGTTCCAATACTGATCCAATATTTACTGGAACAACGTTGTAGAGTATAGTCTAGGCGTCCTCAACTGTAAGGAGAGACCCTGTAGTTGACTAATAAGTGGTTGGTTCTCAACAAAATTTTGTTTAAATGGCTCCAAATATGAAACTTTCGTAGAACAGAAAATTTCTCGAATGTTCTGTTAATTGAAATTTACAATGTAATTAAAATGTATGAATTTCATGGTACGTACGTATCGGGGATATAAATCGTGACTTTTTTGTACGAATTGGTTGATGATAAAAATATTTTTAATACGTTTTATTTATTCTCGTTAAATTATCATTTAAATATATATCAATAAATACTTACATGGCGCCCACGTACAAAGCATCGCGCTTTGAGTCGACGAAAAATGTTCTGTAGTAGAGAGTGCCGCAAGAAAACTCACGAACATGATCTGGAAAGACGAAAGAAATTTCATTAAACAAATTATTTTTACATGTTTACGTATGTAATAATCTATACTAATATTATAAATGCGAAAGTAACTCTTTTTACTTTTCAAGTTTAATCCCCTCAACCGATTTTGATGAAAGGCATGGAGATAGTTTGAGACCCTAGGATTTATTTTAATGTACTTTAGAATATTGCACTCATTTTGATTCAGGCATCATTTCGTAGGTACGAAACGAATTAAAATTTATTAATATAATATCAAAAGTTGTTTTAAATTTTCTTATAATTTAGACGATTATATTTTAATATTCTATTTAAAATTTGATTCACGATAATTTTGTCGTTTCTTCTCTGAAATGAACAGTATAAACCACAAGTATTGAAGTGCATTTTTTAATAAATCTGACGAAATAAAACATTGATAAAATAATGAATTTAAGTTTGAATTTGGAATATTTACGTGTATTAATTATACCTTTTTGTGTAGTAGATTAGAGATAGATTAAATTTTGCTGGAAAATATTCTAATTATTTCGACGAATTAGTAAAGGGTTCTTTGAAATCGAAAGCAATTTTATGGGTGAAAGTCGATCGTGGGTTCAAATTACTGGACAGTATTGGCGGGCGTAATTTGGTACCTTATCTATTATTTAGGATCTGGATGGGGCACGTTTGTCGCGTGTCTCGTTCTTTAGTTTCGGGTGTCTGCAGGTCGTGGAAGGGCAACATGCGGGATTGAGTCACGCACCAAACGTCGACCACTTTTATAACCATCCTCGCCGAACGAATATCCCCCAAATAGTAGCGAATATACTATAAATTGTAAAAGATACGTGACACGATAAATACAACATTCCCTTCAAGGTATTGTTTAAACGTATCTGTGTGTTACGGTTTGTGTTTGTAAGTTACTTCATGAATAAAAATTTGGGTATAGTGTTTTATTTGACTGAAATATCTATTCATTTGTTTTTCGTCATTGTTTTTGTTATTTGATTTCCTTTACTATTCAAAAACTTGTCGGAATCGGAAAGGTTTGATGGAAAACTATGTTGTAGGATTCTAAACACAAAACGGAAAATTTAAATTTAGAACATCATTCGAAACATTGAGCGAATAATGAAAAGAGCGTAGCGGAAAGGATTGTAAGTGATGTGAACAGGAATATAGCATTTTTATTGATAAAAATCTACAACGAACAATAACATTTGAAATGCTAGATAAAAGATATGACAAGCTTTGTGAATGTTCGGCGCACGTGAATTTTAAAAAACGCAACCGTCTCACTTGACACATAGCGTAAGAACAGCTCGCGAGGAAGACGTTTCAATGTGTTCACCTATTTGCTTCGCGTCGGGAATGCTCGGCAACTCTATACAGAATATATTTTTCACAAAGCCAGCAGTCGCTCTTTATGCTATGCAAATCTTTAAAAGAATAAATTAAAACGCCGACAGTTGGTTCTCAACTCAGCCATAGATACGTTTAATTCGTTTTATTTAAACTACTTTCACGTGAAGGAGAATTTAAAAGAAATTTAAATATCTTTATAAGATTCGAAGTTTCTTGGAAGATACTGTTCTGGAGCACAGGCAAATATCAATTTACTTTTTGATATTTTATTTAATGGTTGCCTCGGCTTATTATCTTGACGGTAGTATTAACATAAATTGTTTGATTTTTGAAATATGTAGATAGGTAACAAAAATTAATATATGATATTTACTGAACAAATATTAACTGGACGATTCCTTGAATTTACTAATACGATTAATTTCCATAGTTCTTTCTCTAAAGAATTATAACTAATTAATATTTTCATCAATACTTGATACTGACAGGACTTACTAACTGACTGTAGTCCCTCCTACAGAACTTTTCAAGGTTTATCAATTGTATATATATGCAGTAGAGGATAGTAATTTCTGGATTTTTATATATATATTAAACTAACATGTATATCATTAGCATGTCTCATAAGATTTAAGTTTTATTAATATAGTGTGGTTGAAAGGGTGGTTAAAAGTAAACTAATCCGTTAGGATTCAATTCAATAAGGGACGTCAAATGCTTATAACTCGTTCTAACAAATTCTACACGTTAAAACCAAAATTATTCACATTCAAATAACAAAGACAGTGCCTTAAGCGTCTATCGGACAGGCAAATGAGTTTATAAGATTCGACTTTAATATCGCCTAGACAAACAAAGCTTAAACAATAGTGCCATCGAAATACCTTTGAAAGGAGCTTGATAGCAAGGTTTCGTAACACAAATTAACTTTGAATAGAGAATGTGACGTTGGCTGCAGGGAATTGGGCAGGTGCGGAACACAGGCGTCGGTATTGCTCAGACTAGACGCCACAGGGAAACGTCACGCTACAATGTATCGCAAATTTGCATATGTTGGCCGATGAAAGGGACTGTGTTTTTAATATGTTGCAATGACACTGTACTGACTGTACTAAGTAAATATTTTATCAAAAGCAAATTGGTCCGATTATGTTTTTATCCGAATTATAATACATATTTATGTATCTTCTGTAGCGTGTGCTGTGTTTTATTTCCTATTTTCTTTCAAAGCTTTCTATTTTTATTTCTGTTCATTATTTATTGTAAATAGGAATGTTAAATGGACTTATCTTTATATAATATAAATAAGAATGTTATTGAACTACTTTTGCTTGTGCTAAAGGCTATTTTGGTAAATATTTTCCGAATTAATTGTTTGAAAAAAAAAATGTTTTTGTTTTTAAATAATAAGGGCAACGAAACATTTTATATCATTTATTTTTTTATATAAATAACCAACAATACAGCAGATGACCCATCCGATCGTTGTAGTTCTTGAACATCAGTAATACTAGATCCCAAATACATTCGATGCGTTGCAACTTTGCCAGCTAAGAATGAAAACAGAATAAATAAATCTGGATCCCATTTTCTCAGAGTGAGCACGTTGTGGCATTTGTTGGATGACTTAATCAAGAGGGTGATATCAGCAGGGCAAGTTTTAGAAAATCATAATAATCATAATACCAGTAAAAATGTTATAGTGTTAAAAAATAATTATTCATAAAAGTACCACTGATACGCTTATGTATGTAAATTTTTGACCCTACTATTTCTTTAGTTTAGTTTTTAAGATGCCTTACCATGGAAGATAAATCATTTGATATTATATATTATTATGAAAGCAAAAGTAGATAATATGCAGTGACATATAAAATAATACCGTTTTGTACATTTTTTTAAACAAACGAATACTATATTAAATACAACACAATGAGAGAAAGATTTACTTGGTTTTACACAGACGGTATGCCACAGGGACATCGCTTGCAAGAATGTATTTTCGCATCATAGCATTCACAATTTGTTCTTACTTATTCCTTGTTTTTGAATCGTAAATAAGGCTGCATAGGATATCTCTGACATTCTGTTGGTGATAGCAGTGTTTGAAACTGTAAGGATGTATACTATAGAGAATTATGGATTGTTCAAAATATACGGCTCTGGGAGTTGAAAGAGATGTTTGAAAAATATAATATACTGGGTGATAGTAGGTATATTATATGTGGTGTTATTGTGGCTAGAACTAATGACTTCTTGCTGTCCTCTCAAGATCAACAATTATTGTTTAACACACCTTTGGATATGTTATGGAGAATTATTGTATGTAGGTTTTCAAAAATGGTCCCGTTTAGAATACATTTCAAAATTAGACGTAAATATAAGTTAAGATATTTCAAGGCAACAATGTCGATTGACTTTCTAGCTTCTATCCTTATTACCCAAACCTCATTGTATCAAATCCTTCCTGGCAATACTGATTCTTTCTTGTTTTAAGGTTTTATGGATTAAAAGGCAGAAAAAGTAAGAGACGTTCACCGTATACAAGTAAAATTTATACATCAGACGACACCAGAATAGTAAATAAAATACAGATTGAGAATATTGTCTATTATCAGTCTGCTGTTGCCAATATTTATTACCTTTTATGGATTGGTATGTACGCACACGATTTTAAAACTTGGAATGTGGGAGATATCTAACGTTCCAATCAAAGTGGATTGGACTTCATTTTTCAACGAGCCAATCTAAATTTGTAGTGCATTTTTATATACATATGTTATTAAAGCGATATTTGTTTTTATAAAGTTTAACAAAATATAGTTTACCAAATGTAAATTACAATTAGGATCGAATAAAAGTTAAAAGTGTATCGTTAGTCAAAGCATCAAATAACGCTATCGAATAAACAGCTTTTATATTGCAAGGAATATTGTCTTGGATTTCAAGGACTCGATAAAAATCAAACCATTTTATGAGCTCTCCATGCTTTGAATTTGATTTGACTTTGCAGTTTATGGCAATTTTATTTTATTGTGCCTCTTATCTCTGTAAATGATACGTATTATGGGGCATTACAAGTTATTATCCGATACATTCTGCTCAGACATTGTATGTATAGTATGAAAGTAATCCAGACTCAATAAAACGGCAATGAATGAAGAATGCGCTGGCAGCCATCATGGTACCAGACGAACCGTTAGCATTTTTCGAAGTGATTTGTTCTGTAAGCGATGCGAGTATTTTTTAACATTTTGTTGAAAGTTATTTTTTATACTATTTGCTATGTTTTCGCTATATATTTATTTCAAACAGTATATTTATATTATTTTCGATTGATATTGTTCTGAATTTGGTTTTTTTATATGTATAAAATCTTGTATTTTAATTGACTTTAAATGAACTTCAGCATAGGGTCCGTATCATCTTACTCAAAGTATACTTAGCTTTAATGTTAGATTCCTTATGACAAACATCACCACGATTTAGAACCATTTTGTTTATTTCCCTGTATTAATGCACGGTGGAAGGCGTTTATTAGTCTAGATGTTGCATACAATATTCCTTATAGAACCAGTCATGAAATGTCGTTAGTGTTGTGTTGGTTAGAGAGTGCTTTAGAAGCGGATTCATTTATTTCTTCCTTATCGGCCGACAACGCGTTTGTAGCACTCTAAGTGCATCGGCGACATTGACTATTAACCATGTGGTTCTCTGTTACTATAAAAAAGTAATATCTCGTATGTTGGTAATGTATTGAAGTGTGTCTTTTCCAAACGCGAATGACGTGAATATAATTAATTGAACTTGATTGGGTGCATGTGAAGTTAATTTAATATGAAAATTGAATAGTAAATATCTATAATCATTTCATTTAAGTGGACTAGATTTGTTATTTTCAACGAATTAATTTGAAGACTTTATTACAGTACAAAAAATATTCAATATTAAAATGTATAGTATTAAATATATTGATTCCTAGAAGATAGAATGATAAACGTGAAATATTTCGGTATATGGCACTGCGAGGCGGCTAGGCGGCTTGTCGAATGTCGGGTGTGGGAATCGACACTATAAAATAGCTACATATTTCAGGCTCCACTGTTGTAGCTTCGGTTTTCAATGCGACTCCTGTCAGAATCATATATTCAGTGACTGTGCATTTTTCATCATCCAATCTTTTATATAGACCACTGCGAGCGTTCAGTTTTGTGAGCTGTACTATGGCATGTTGTTGCTAAGGTAATGTCAGTCAAATTTCTTCTGAAGTAAATTTTTATGTAATCACAATTTTAACATGCAAATTTATTATGATCTGTTTCTTTGATGAAAAATTTAAAAAACTATATCTAGCGTTCGAGGAGTACCCTCAATTCTTTATGAACCAGAAAATAATTATGATTAAAAGTTTACCTATCTTTTAGTATCACCTTTTTATTTAATTTGATAAGTGTGATTTCAAGGTACACAAAACATTAGAATTAAGAACCTTCATCTTTTAAATATCTAATTTTTAATTTTTAGATTAACGGGTTATGTTTCAGCCCAATGGTTAACAGTTGAATGTACCATTATTTTTTCGTAATTCGTCGAGATCTATAATAAAATTTACTAAGGTACTCCAAATCAAATGGATGAAGGGATTCAACATGGTTTAACAACAGCTTTCTGACGGTAACAACTGAAAACAAGAGCTTATCTTGCAGTCTGAAGCATGGAAACGCTCATGAAATACACTATCGATCACCCATCCAACTACCGACATCAACTGAACACCTAAACAGCATCAATCACTTACGACGGACACGAAGCATTAAATAATTAAACAGAAGTATTAAAATTTTCATTTCACTGATAAACTGTAGCGGTAAAAAGTTTTACTTAAACAATTTGTATACTTTCATGATTTAATACAAAATATCGTTCCCGTGGTTCATTTACAATTCTGGTACATTAGCCTTGTGTAAGGTTGGCTAGATTCCCGTTAGGAAGTAGTTGAGTTTGTTGGTGAAACTATAATTAGTGTGGGCCGGGGTATATCAAGATTCTATGGCCTAACCCGTCACGCGATCGCTTCAGCGGTAACACGACAACGTTCACTGAATCTGATAATAATTCTTGTAATTTGTTTGTTTTTTATATGTCACCTGTCAGAATGGAACCAGATACATATTGTTTTAAGGTGTAACTAACTAAACATAACTTCAGTAATAACGGAGGTGAGATTTTTATAACCCATTATTATTATAACGACATGTTACGTATTCACATATAGTTATTTACTGTCGAGATAATAGGAATTAAGACTCATTAATTTATATTTATATCTTATTAATTTGGAATAAAAGGATGGTTTTTAATAATCAATTTATTTTTTATACAAATTGATCGATTTTATAATTTGCAGATATTTTTAAATTAAATGCAAATATCGATAGGATTTAAAACAATTCGAACGAGACAAGATAAGCTTATTTCATTGAAAAAAGTTAACATTACAATATTATGAATATATTATATCACTTATGGTATCAAACTATAATTGATTATTAATAAACTATAAGTAATAGTTAACGCCTTAATTTTCGTACTACGATTAATAGGAATAGTTCTTGATACTGGAATTTAAATTTGATTTCACGCAATCGATTAATTTGATCTGTGTTAAAGGACTTTAATAACCTGTTACGATCACCAGAGAGGTAGAGAGAATTGGAAATTTTGAATTAGAAATTTCAAAACCGAAACAATAAGTCTGAAATGATATACATACGAGTGCGTTGCAATGTTGAAATAGTATAATATCTTGATGTTATACGCCTTTTGTTTCCATTATATAAACAGAGTATTAGTTTTGTAAACCTCGATTAGTAATCTAATACGCAGTGCCTAAAAAATTGCCTTTTCCGACTTGTGAATTTATGTGACCAAACAGGACTCACAGAGGTAATTGTTTTATCGCATGAGTTCGGTCGCAGTGGTCAGGTAAGGAGGGGCGAGGGGCGGCGGCGAGGGTCGGGGCTCACAGCTGGAGCCGAGGAAGAAAGTTATAATAACCAGCGCACGTTCCAAAGATTCTATCGAGCTAAATTATTTTGGTCAAGGATAGTTTAGGCAAATAATTTTTATATCACGACCGGATATCGCGGTACCTGGTTATACAAAGGCATTTTGTCCGGGGTTTTGTTTTAATGCTATTGTAGTTTTTCGTGTAACATAATGTTTATGTGTTTTAAGTTGGGTTTCTTTTATGATTACTGTCGAAACTTTAGCCTCATTCTGAGCCACTTTCGGAGTCAATTTCAAATGATTGAAGAAGTGTATTCAAGAAATCACGAAATGTGCAACGTTTAAAGTATAGAATGTTAAGCAATGATGATACGTAATACCGCAATAGTCGTGAGCAAATTGCTCACCATCGTTTAAGTTGATGGATTACACGGCGATTATTGTCGACAGGAAATCCTCGTATTTTTCATTTGGCAATTGTTACGGTGAGCCCGATATAAAAATATCGTAATACACGGCACCGATTAGATTAACGGCACACAATTGGCTTACATGGAAACTTCGGCCCATTAGCTTTCTGTAATACCTATGCCGTGGATTGGATTAATTCGGAACGCGCCCCGCGGGTGTTTGTGTTCCGTGCCGTTATCGCCTCAGTCTTTAGCAATAACACGCCAATGTTAAAATTAAATACGTCCAATATTTACTACATGCGGTAAGTTTCATTGTTTTCAATTTTTGTTCCTAAACATGGTAGCATTGTATTGTTTCATAAACAAGCAACGTTTTCCACAATTTTCGTTGCAAAAGGTTACGGCAAAAAAAGTTTTTTTCAGTTTGATTCCAACTTTGGTGAATACCAAATCAATGTATAGATTGGCGTACACTAACTGTTGTTGTTTAACGGTGTAGCTGTTGTTTTTAAAATCGAATCAATTACTAGTAAAATATAACGTTACATTTTAATGTCAATATTACCAATTTAGATTTTTTATAGGAAAACATTAATAAAAAGGAGTAAATATTATATTTATCAAAAGATACGTCAATATTCTCAGTTTTCTGACCAAAAAAGATACCCTGAACATTTAGTTTTGTAAACAGGTGCTGGTACCGATAGTTTAGAATATTATGGTGGTCATTTACTAGTTTTAATGTAACGATATTATACAATCGCTACAATAACAAGTAAGAAACATATGCCAAATTAAAATATACCTATCACCAGTTAGAGTGATTATCCCAAAATTAAATTGAGAAAGTTCAAAATCAAGATTACAAAATGCAACTTGAGTAAAGAAACAACCATTAAGAGTTCTGAGGCAGGTAATCCTTTGATATTTTCTTACATCGAAAAAGCTTTAAACTGTAATGAACACTTAAAACGTCCACATCTTCGATAAATTAAAAGTACTTGCAAGTTTTAATCCCACACCAACAAAGTGTCGACTGAATAAAAACGACTTGATGGTCACTGTCTGTACAGAATACTAAGACTGTAATATTTCAGTCACGATCCAACTGAATACTGAATGAATCCTGTAGCGAGATGGGAAAATAATATTCACTAATATTACATAGGTGCGACATATTGCGAAACAGCAAAATTTGGAAGCTATGAACATCGCAAAGACAGCACTGGAACTTAGTTACAGTATTCAAAGCAATGATTCCTAACCAACTTACCAAGTAGTGCAGAGCGTGCCGCAGCGGAACTAAATTAAAGTGCTTAGGTATAATATGAGATGTGAGTCACGCGCGTACCGAATGTTCAGTACTTGGCAGTCGAAGAGTTAGCGACTAATCGCGACACGTGTCGAGATAATGTATTAAACAACTGCGTCTACGTTTCAACACTTACGATATATAGTTGTGAGTAATATTCCTAGTTTCTTACTAAGTTGGCCGCTGTTGCTTCACTCGTGGCTTTACATCAAGCATAATTTTCTAACTAGCTCTGTACGTGGTAATATTTCAGTGCTTACAGCATAAGGCGTAACACATTGACGAAGTTTATAATCAGCAGTCGAGGTGTTAGTAAGTTATTTGAAGCCTCGTTGAAGTAATGATCACGGTACCTAATTAAATTCCTATGAAATAACTACTGCTTTAGAAGTTATGCGCTTATAATATTTGAAGTTTGGTTTCTTACAGGTTTAGAAAGTAGAATTAAATTAATGGCATGTTCATTCTCGCTTCGCTTTGGGAATCCGTCTGTAGTACAAGCAAACGAAAAAAAAAAAAGATGAAATCCTTTAAATAGACATAAATAATGTTTGCGATTTGGTATGTAGGTGGTTGGTATGGTATCTTCGAAATTACTCATTCGATTTTAAAAATTCCTTTACGAGTAGAATGCTACGCTATCACTGAGTGATGTAGGCGTATGCATTTTTAGACGGGGAGGGCCACCAGTAACTTCTCATACATTTATCTTTTTTATTTTTGTGAATCGTTTGAAATAAAAAAAAACCGCAATTAAGGTGCATGAAAATCATTTAAGACAATTTTAAGATTATCAATCACCAACTCATATACAGACAGACAAATAGATCAAGACAACAAGTCTAAATATCACTGTGACGGGATTCAATTACGGTAATAAATGTAGGAGTTTATATTCAAAATATACCAACATCGAGTTGTCATCCATCCATAAAAGCTATAAATCGTTTTCTGTTCATTGCGTCTTGTTAATATGAAGATTATTATCAACATTATAAAGACTCCAAGTATCGTTACTCTATAAACTGGGATGCGAACGTTTATATCTAACATCGACCCTGTCATTGCATGGTCAGTCGAACAAGTCACGGTTCAGTGGGTCGGCGTTGGGGAATGTGTGCACTTGATCTAATTCAATGATCCAACGCCAATTTTCCTGGGTGCTGTGAACGTCTATATATTCAACAGTATGTATATGTGAACTGCTCTATCAATTGGCGTGTCGATTTAGTGTCTGAATTGTTGTGTTTTTCTAAATGTTAAGTTAAATTTTCCTTCGTATCCTTAGTGAACTTGGTTAAAATATCTCTTTGTTATATTAATTATTATAAAACCTGTGTAATACTTTATAACAATTGTATTTAATAAAATTATCGATACTTACGTATGATGTAAAATAAAATTCATTTGTGATAATTCTTCTGTAAAGTTCATGATAATATATATACTCTTTGCGTATTTTTTTTTATATTTACAACCCCATACATTTAGGCGATAGAGGCGAGTGGGGTATTTGAGCATTTGACTCTAACCAAAATTTATACTTTATTTGACTTTTATAGGTACACATATTTTTATCATAAATAAATATATTAAATAAACTCAGCAGCCGCCCCTATAGCTATATGGTTTATTTTATGGACCTCATGGGAAAACACTATTCCGAATGTGTTCCTTATGTCCGAAATTAATCAGAGGGTAATTCTCTCTGCGGTCATAAAGTAGCAATAACCTTAAAACAATACGGATATAAACTTTGGCTTGGTTTTGTACTAAAACAATTTTCGTTATCGAAAGATAACTTAGATATACCTACTGAGATTAAATCTTAATTTATATTACTAGAGACCTGTTCTGCGATCGAAATTTGACCGTAATTCATAATGTCAAAGGATTACTTCACATTGACAGTATTTAATCTTTTAAACTCTTCAGATTGACAATAAACAAAAGAGTATATGTGTCTTATTATCAGTGTGTGCGTTAAATGTATGATAGTGTGCGTAATGTTTTATTTATTTATCTAACTTACTTTATTAACATTATA
>DWPA01001538.1:0-18205 GCA_018251375.1 Calpodes ethlius | reverse complement strand
GAGTGATCACGTCAACTAAATACATTCTTATTTACTTGAACAAAATATGGATGACATACATTTTATTTTAAATAAAAGAAAGAAAAAAGAAAACGTTGTATCGCATCTATTTTATTATTATGTTTCTGTATAATTTCGTATTCATCATGACGACGGTCATACTAGTTGAAAAATTCATTATGCTGACATTGGATATATGGAATATAGTGGATGTTAATATTATACATGGAATCTACAGAAGTGACGTAGGGTGTAGCGATCAAGGTGGAGTACTTTATTTATAGACAAACAGGAAGTTAATGGTCTATCTGAAAGCAAGGGTCTACTGCTGCCCATGGCCATCAGTAACACCAATGGCATCCATCACCAATACATTGCCTAGCTGACTCTTAAAAGAGGGCAGTGTCTACCCAGAAATATCATCACAGAAATATACCAATAATCTGTTAATAAATTAGTATCTAATGATATTACCAAATTTGTTTTTTTTTTCAAATGTACCAATGGCAATCTGCATGATAGGTCTGTGTTAGCAGCCTTAACCATCCGTATCAAAATGTAAATACCGCACCGTGTACAACCACCGCCTAAGACATGACATGATCGCGTTAAATCGAGTGGACAATACAGTTACATTGTAAGATGTCACTCGCTCGAACGCCTCTGCTATCCGCGATGCGTATTCTTCTGGAATATTCTCAGTCGCTAGTGATGTAGCACCTTTTGTACTGTTATCGTATTGGACAAGCGTGATATGAGAAATGGTGTTTGTGTTAAAGTGTGCCTTGTTTATATGGACGTTGTTTGGTTTATGCAAACTTTCTCCTGCATTACATTGCATCTTCTTTAATTCATGGTTTAGAAATATAGTTTGCGTTCAATGAGGCATTACGCGCACATTTTGCATGATATGCCTACTAAGTTACCTATAGTATAATACTTTGTAAAACTTTAGGGTTTTCGAAAAGTACTAACAGCTTTTCCATCCTATTTGTCAGTGTACAAAAACACCTACTTGTAATACCTTAATAAAAAAAAAATATCTATGACAAGTAATTCAAACTTTTGCAATACTAATTCAAATTGTTACACAACAAAAACTTTTTATTACCATACAATACTGTCTCTAATACCACAGTGTAATATACAGCATTGACGGGCTCAATAACGTAGTGTCAATTCATTACCTAGGCATCGCTTGTGACGAGATGACGCGTGACGTGACGCGACGTTTCCGGTCGATTGGCGCGTACATCTAGATTGTGATTATGACAAGGGTATCTCATCATGATTGTGAACGTGATAGATGTTCAATCAAAATACGCAGAGAAATGTTTAACCGGTGAAAATAATTCTGAGACATACCAGCCAGTACGTTCACATTGATCGAATATTTAATTTTAGAATATTGTTATTAATCTACTATTTAGATTTTCAATAAAAGTTTATTTAATGTGAAGCAATTAACTTCAAGTACCTTTTACATATTTGAAATATGTTGGACAATCGATGTTAGTTATAATCAATACATTTTTGTTTGATTCCTAATTAGTAAGATATATCTACTTGTGAGTGATTAGTTTTGGAGGTTCTAGTAGCTACAATAGTCATGTCTATTACCTAATCAATCAATATCAACACACAATCTAAAATTATTGTAAATGTCCCAACGGGATGAAAAGTCTTATATAGTGACGATTGTTTGGTCCCACATTTACTAAATCAACTTAGGAACTTATATTAACTTAAATTCTTGGGCATTAGGATGTAAGTGGTAGAAGGCTCTGTTTGATTATATATGGCCACAGAGTGTGGGTAGAGGAGATATTTTCCTAGATACGCCAGTAACATTTACAGTTCAATTTGTATTTAATCGTTTAAACTTAGTTTTTCATAACATAGAGAATACCGTCGTGGGAGCTAGTGACTAAAAAAAACTATCGATAAAGTTATATTTATTTTTTCAATAATTTTATACGCGATTCTTACTTTTGAAAGTCTTTCGTTAGCACAATATTATTCTATTTATAAACTAACTCTTCTAAGCACTATACGACGTATGAGTTTTTGTGAGACAAGAAACTAAAAATGTACAAATGTATAGTTATCTTATAATGGCAGTATTAGCCTAATGATTTACACAGTGATCAAAGACTGACAGCCAAATAACAAAGACCTCGATTAGAAATAAGCAATGTCAGACTCATTTCCGCAGAAGATCCGCAGTTTCGCAACATGAGTAAGCATTGAAATTAGCACTTTTTCGAAACCGAACTAGTGCTGATATCTGACATATCATAAATGAAATAAATGATTTCAAATTTAAGTTTCAATTTTCACTTATTTTTGTAAAATACATGAAACGTGATTGCTGAAAGTATTTCCTAATGTCCATAAAAATGTGCGAAGTTAAAAAATCAACATTATGCCAGCAAACAATAGATTTAATGATTCTCCTTGTTAGAAAGAACCAGAGGTCAGCGATACACAAATTATAGGTTGTCATGAATCTCATACTGAATTATATATGTGCGAAATTTATTGCTACTAAAAGCATCACTCCATAACCGCCCAACGTACTAATAGACAGATTCTATCATTCAACATAATAACAAGCTCAAGCCGTATGCAAATTTTTGATCGGTATCAAAAGGTGTCCGTTCCGATTATCAGATCAGATATACTTGAAATTTCGGATGGTTTGTGGGAAAGTTGCCAATTTACTATTATAGATTTTAATCTCGAAATGGTATTTAAAGGTTATACAAGTTAATTTATATCGGGCGAGAACAATCATATTAGAAAGCGGTAATGCTGCGAGGGAGCTTTAAATTCAAATTATTTTCTCCGCAATGGAGAGTAACGATAGGCGTCCTAAGACTTCTTAGACTAATAAAATGAGGCATTATTCAATTCAGCCATACATTTGATTTGATTAGATAATAAATTGATAGATTACAGTGGAGCTTACGATAAATTATGTTGTTTAGAATCTTAGAGCTTGATTTACGTGGGGCTGGGAGCTTAATTACATATTTATATGGCTAAGCACACAAATGAATCAGGTATCATATCTGACGTGACAATTAATCCGACTATTGTATTATAATGAGTGCCGAAAGAAATGAAGTAGTGGGTTCAGAGATATTATGATTTGTCATGAATATTAGAGAATTTTGTATAGTACGATTTATAATCTGGTTTGATTATGTTATATACTAAAAACGGTTATAATGTGGAAGATAAATAATGAAAGACAACTTGCTAAGGCTGAATTAGATTTGTATGAAATATAATCAGAATTTTATGAAGATTTTCGGCTTTTAGAAATATTTTTCGTTCCTTATTTTTCCTTGATTTTTTCATTCCATCTCTGCATGTTTTAGTGCATATTATTTCATATTTTAAGTTAAACATCGCAAGTGAAAGTAAAATTATTATCGCTTATAACGTTTATATGGGAATTACTAGTCATTTAGAAAAAAAAACTATCAAAGTTGACACTCAATTATTTTTTTACTTTCTACATATGCGCCAGAAATACGTCATAAGAACAAGATAAAAACTTATATTTTTTTATAAAAACCCACTTATCATACTATACAATAAAGTTTCATGTAATATATCATTCAGTAAAAATGTTTCAATTATTAGATTAAGGATTGTGAGGACTTGTTATCTCATATAGTTAGAAGATTGGCTCCGAAGCTGACTTGCGGCTCGCAGTCAGCATCGATCACATTGCGGATTCTCGCTGCGCAACACTCGATTCATAATGAGGGTAAGTAGGATCTGACGAGCTTCATATTTTTGCAACTATGAGCTAGGTTTACGCTTCATTTGTCAGGTTAACGTACATGTCTTTCTCGGTAACTACGATGAGATATAAAGCTCTTAAATATAACGTCATTTTAGAAAGACTAAGAAAAGTCGATCAGTTCTGTTACCGGTTTCGTTCAGGTTAGAGAGTATTAATGTTTTGTAATCAATGCATTATATGTAAACATTATTTTGTTTAAAAAACGTGAATATGGATTTTTCGCTGTTCTTCTGCTCCATAATAAGGCACATTTTCGAAATTGTGATAGTATGAAAAAACGTACAGTGTACCTATATGAATAAATTATATGCTGTTCAAAGATAAAGAAAATTGGGGTCTGCAATATGTAATAGTAATTTAGCAAAAGGATGTCTCCTGCCAGGCAAGGCGTTCATGCCAAGGAGCGGTTGAGCTCTGACTGACTTACGAATACGTTCGGAAATTATATAATATGCAAACGTTTTAGAAAACTTCGATAGCGTGTTTCGGGTCGGATGTGACGTCACCGAGTAGCATATAAAACGATGTTACCACATCGTAACTGTTGTAATATATTTAGTTTAGTTTATTATCATCATTGTAAGTTCTTTCTATTGGAGGTCGCTGAGCTTTGTAATACCTAGTTTAATTCGTTTGCTATTCAACTATATATATAAAAATGAATGTCTGTCTGTATATCCTTTATAGAATCGTAAACTATGCATTTGATGATCTTTAGCAAAGTTGTTGTGTATGGAGCCTATGAAGGTTTCTCAGTTGGTCCGAACAATTTTCGACAGTTGGCGCCACTGTGATTACCGTATTTTAGTTTTTGGCGTAGCAACGCGCGCAGGGTTCCTAGTATCTCATAAGAAAATCCCGACTGTAGGTTTTCATGGGTAATGGTATTGTATATTAGCCGCATGACTAGCTACGATATTCTTTTTTTGAATTGTCTGAGAAATGTTTTTTTACATTTTTGGCCAGTAACATATCCGTGATGCCTTTGTTGCTCCTGACATCCGTGGGTGACGGTGACCACTTAACAATAGGTGCTTCGCCGTCGTTATTGGGTATTCACGCGAAGAAAATAAGAGTGCTTTGGTTGTGATTATATGATGTTATGATTCAATTTCCAAATCCAAAAAGGTTTTTTTTACAATAATGGTACATAAATAGGACTAAATGTCAATTAAATTGGTTCAAACAATTTCACTTTAACGGCATGCAACATTAAATCCTCAGCACGTTAAAATAATACAATAATAATTAAATCCAGCAAAGCAGTATTTTTAATTGTAAAGTTAATTAGTAAATCTATTGTTAAATGTATTCAGTGAAAGGTTGTATTAATTAAAGTAACATTCGTAGAATATAACATTCTCACTAATATAAACCTTACTTAAATATTACAATAAATTATACGTGATTTATATCTTCTAGTTATTTTAAAATCATTGTTCAGTTATTATACTTACATAGGACAAGAATTGGATAGTCAGCTCAATGGAGTATTTGTTGTAATAGGTAGATTTTATACTTAAAACCACTCTTAAAGGCCTTAATGGCGTGCTACCTGTAAGAAAGACCTTCGAGAACGTCTATATGAGAGAAAATCTTCTGCGGCTATGCCTCGACCATCATCGAACTGACGTTTATATGAGTAATCTTATTTTAATATATTTTTATAAAGTTGTATGTGATTCCTAGACTTGTCATTTCAAGTTTAGTTCGAGTGGAATTGAAAAAAATCATGCCCTAATAAAATTATTACTACAAAATAACATTATTTATGATAAAAAATATATGACAACATAAATTATTATAGTTCAATTATTAACCTTTATACACGGAACATGGAGATAATTAAATAGTATTTTTTTAAGCAATAGCGCATTTTTAAAAAGTGGGTTAGCTATTCGACTTGTATACTTCACTATTTGATTATATACGTAATCATTTGCCATTTTGAAGATCGTGAATGTTTAGAATGCACTTCACAGGCATTAATCGAGCTATTACAAGAAACTTATTGACATCAAATCGTAAATACGTCTTGAGGGCTGAGCGAGTACAGCTAATTTCTTCTGGGCGCGTATAAATTATTGTACTCCAACCGTTATGAGGCTTCTCTTGTCACGGAGGTAGCTTGAAAATGTTATTTAAACGCCGATCTTTCCTGTTTTAGAGGGTCGGTGAATGGTTGATTACATTTAGATAAGAAAGTATTAGTGGTCGGGGAAAGGATGAACTCCTGGCAGGCTAGCTCTCAATGCCCGGGGAGCGGCCGTGACTCGCTTCAATTTATCTTTAGGAACTTGTATTTGAGATGCTCTATAGTTAAGTGCGGTTTTAGATTGAGCGTGTTTGTGAACCGTGGCGCAAATTCCAATTTGAATTATGCATTTTCGCGACGATTCGTGGTCTAGAGTAAAGCAAGGTTGTAAGTACCGGTCTATATCTAGAATACAACAAGGTAAGAGGAGGTAACAATATTGTATTTTTCTTGCTATAAACTACTAGCTGAACCTTACACGCGTTGCTACGCCAACTCAAGCTGCCACTAATTGGAATGACAGTGGCGCTACCTGTCGAAAATTGGTCGGACCAACTCAGAAACCTTCGTGGGTTCACACACAACACTTCGCTAAAGATCATCACGTGATTAAATGCATAGTTTACGATTCTATAAAGTACATACAGACAAACATTCATTTTTATATATTAAAGAGAAGAGAAGTGAAGAGATGATCTCACTTTATGATAAGTAACTTCTTCTTCTCAATTATCCATTACTTTGAGATGTAAACTCCAGGAATAGACACAGTTACGGTTGGCACCTTTTTCAGTTTATTGACGTTTATAATGGTACGGCCCTATCTGAGTCCTAACGCGTTAATTACAGCGGTAACAGTGCAGAGACATAAGCCAGTATCACAATGGAAAATTCATCATTGAGGAGAAATTTGTGCATATGGAAAAACGCACACAATTATGTGGTTTGAATTATATTCTATGCTTCATCGATTAATGCAAATTAGCCATCTTCACTGAGGAATGACATAACGAGGAATCTTGAATACTTGAGAGTTCTCTATAATGTTGTTAAATTACGAGTGGATTTGTCTGCTTACATGCACTTCACGGTAGACTGAGGTTAATTTCTAATTCCACGTTCAAGCTTCATCTTGCATGTTGTAAAAATATTTACGTAAACCATAATTATATTTATTATTAAATTTTTGGATATATTTATTGTTTTTAAATAATAAAGCTAAGAACATCCGTATTATATAGCGACTCTTGTGTCGCGAAGGTTACCGTACTGGACGTCCGTTTGAAGGATGCGCTCTTTTCTTCACGAAGCAGAAGTTTAAGGATAAGTTTAAAATTTCTGTTCTGGGTCTGGATATGGGTGTTCCTGTGGCTGTGTTGGCCGTGATACGATATACACAGGGGACCCTAGTGTGTATACATTATTTACTAAAGGTACAAATAACAAATTATCAGACTAGATTGATTTTTTAATTGAGAGTGGA
The DNA here is from genome assembly GCA_018251375.1 of Calpodes ethlius. NCBI lineage: Eukaryota > Metazoa > Arthropoda > Insecta > Lepidoptera > Hesperiidae > Calpodes > Calpodes ethlius. The sequence continues at coordinate 10,867 of DWPA01001538.1, read as the reverse complement.
GCAATTGATTGTTAAGTAGAGTCCCGAATATAGCGAGCTCTGGATTCTAAAGTAGAATCCTGAGCGTAGCAAGGGATTCAAAATACGTCATTTGTGCTTCGTATTGCTTGCAAGGCGGACACTCTATATCATTCTTTATGAGAAAATAAGTACGTGCAAGTTATGAATAAAAATAGTTAATTTTATAAAATTAAATAACATTATCTTAGTTGTATTATTCTACATAAGTAAAATTCTAATTTCAGTATACAATTCCGAAGGTAAAATTCGGGCGCTTTTTATGTGTGCGATTAATCTATTTGGTAATGGGAACTTTTACTTACGAAATCCACATTCTAAATTCAAATTATTTTTTTATCTCTGGGGAAAAATATTTATAAGCTATTTTAGTCCCTATCACAGATTAGTAAAACAGCTATTTTCGAATAGATGTGATAAAAAAATCTATTCTAAAAAAAATATATAACTAATCTATCCTTAAAAAAAAAAATAACGAAATCGAAATACGTGAAACATAATTAATCTTTCACGGCAAAATGATAATGTAATAAAATTTGTTTGTATCATAATACTTAGATTGGTATTTTAAACGTGTTTTCATTTTTTTTTATTTTAAACACCTCTAAGATTATTCTGAAAGCAATTGTTTATTACAGTGGCGGAACTAATGCGCGGCCGGCGGCGAACCGTTGATAGATCTCGCAGGCGCGTATCTAATTATTTCGTGTAAGATAGTTAACGTGGACCAGTTTTGTTTACGCCACAAATAACTTTCGACAGATGCAGAGATACACGGATCGATGAAACTATTGGATAAGTTCATTTAATAATTTATTACTGTTTGAGTTCAGATCACAGATTGGTGTCGCGCGTCGGTTTGATTTTAATATTGCTGTGTTTAGACTTATACATATTAATTTAATTAGAGCGGGTTATACCAAATATGAGATTTTACGGAATCTATCATAGTAACTCGGTAACTGTTTATCAAATAGTTGATGTCTGATTGATGAATTGAATGGATAGATAAGACTACTAAAAATAAAATGCAATGTTTATAAAAAGCAATTTAAGACTAATTTGCATCCAACTTGGCCATTATGGCAACGCATCCTAAGTATTTTCTATTAAGAATGATTTTAAGAAATACATTTAAATTATACAATTATACGTAGATAAGATATTCCTTCTATCTATTAATTGTTGCATTATTTTAATAAAATTAGGCAACAAAAGTTTGTTGCTAAGTAAAAGATAATTTCTAGTAAATTAAGTTTCCAATAGATGTCTATAAGGCTATAAGCACATCCACGAGCGTTCTCGGATCGCTCCCGTTTCCGTGTGCGGAGTGCGGACGCATTCGCGGAACAATGCGCCGGCGCAGGGGTCGGTGACCTGTGGACGCCGCGCAGCCTTACTGCACTTTGGACACTAAATAGATATGAACAGAAGAACCACTTGTCAACTTTGACTTTATTATGATCGGTAAATTTACCATCTCGATGTAATTACTGTAATGAAATGTTAGTGAACAAATTTTTTTTTTAGTCTATAAGCAATAATAATACTTTATTCCATATGAATAAAAAATGAGTTATTTGGTTAAAAAACTCAATAGATGCAATGCAATATATTTTGGTAACTGTCCTACTCACCAGTAAGGGCTTCATAAAAATGAATTGTCATCGGAACTAGAGATATGTGCGAAAAAATAACAGAATTAGTAATACATAGTTGGTTGAAAATTTCAACTTTTTTCTTAGAGATAACAGGAAATACTTGTAAGCCAGCTTGTAAGATTTGACTATTTAAAACATTTAAGTTAAACAGACCACAAGATTCATAAGAGTTATATAGTAACAAGTACTTTATACGTGTAAGGTATACAACTTGATCAAAAACAACTTCTGCTCCAGGAAGGGGGGGTGGGGGGATCAAATCAGTTTCTTTTAATAGTTATTAGTCTGTTCAAGAGGTGGACAACCCACAGTAAATTAGGAACTAAGGTGTAAAGAACTTCGTAACTGCACTCCGTCTCGTTTCGTCCGTGTACTTAGTAACCTTATTTTTAAAATAAAATTTCATAACGTGGGTTTTAGGTAGTACGTTCTTGACTTTATAGTGAATTCAATAGAGTGACACTACTGTTACCTATATATTTTATGGTTTGAATATTTACTTGTCCCCCTATCACTATTAAACCTTATCTTTTGTTAAAAATTGGAAGATAGATAAGTACCAAAATGTACCTATATGTTTTGTAGAAGATTTAATCTGCTCGTTATTTGTCAAATGACATTTTCTTTACCAAATGTCTTTGCCTTAAGCGTAAGTTTCAGTAGAAAAGCATTTCGTTCAACTCCCTGAAGAATTGAGTAGGTATTTATCTTATTTCACTTTTTATAGTGTACATTATTTTATACTTTTTGTATATGGTATAAAATATATTTCTAATTTAAATTTTATATTTTAAATTGTACCGTACGAAAGATAAGTATTGAACCTTAACAAGGTATGTACGTATGTATAATAATAACAGTTGTAGAGGATCTGAAAGAGACAGCAACACATGACGTGGTCTGATTAATGAGAATATGAGATCAAAAGATAGTTTGAATATCGAATCGATCATTTGTTTACGAACGTCAACCGCTTAGCTACCGCGGCCTGTGTCGGGAGTGGGTGTCGCGCTGCAGTTCCCATGCCCCACTTGTCTGCGTATTTAATAATAATGTACCTAAGCAGTGATAGCTAGTGGTTCGAACGTTGGTTTCCCGAACATAGGGGCGCGAGTATGAATCCTGCACGCACTTCTAATTTTCAAAAGGTTATGTGCGGATTACAAGTTAATTATCACTTGCTTCGGTGAAGGAGAACATCGTGAGCAAACCTGCACACCCGAGAGTTGTTCAGAATGTTCTCGAAGGTGTGTGAAGTCTATCAATTCACACTTGCCCAGTGTGGTGGACTGCGCACATTTTGTAAAATATATAAATAAATAGGTATTCTTTCTTTGTTTCTAAACAAAATAACAACACAATCGACTCCAACTCCACACGTAAATCCAACACGTCAAACGCAGTACGCACTACATGATGAATCATGGCTACTCCTAAGTATCGATGTTAAAATCGAATGCTAATAAATTATTCTAATCGTGTTAATAGATGGGTACAAGTTATAAGCAATAAATTATATTTTCTCATTCGTAATGATGTCGGTGAAATAGTGCAGTCTCTAATGCTTGTATGCTTCTGTCCAACTGTAGTTTTTTATTGCTTTCCTTTGAATATGTAGATTAGACGTTCATGCCTCTCGTCTTGCATCTGATATTGTTTGTAGGTTAGTATATTAAAAATGCATGCATTTAATGCTTTGTCTTCTTATCTACGTCCAACACATTTGTGGCTATGTGTGTCATGGACTTTGAATAATCACGCTTAGAATCATAATTGTCGTACGTAATGTATAAACATTTCAAGGGAGCCTTTATAGGCTTACTTGGTTTGATGAAAAAGTTGCAAAAATATTTAACCGATTTTCTTTCTAATTACCGAGATAATTAGAGCCTTATTCAAAACTTTGTCGAACTATTAATATATTTTTTTTACAACGGCGAAGGCTTTACTTTTATTGGATTAGATAATTTTGGTGATCACTTATTATGTTACTAACAGCGAGTTTTATTAAAGCATCATCAGTTTATTAAAGCTTCATTATAGAATGGAGGCATTAGTGCTTATGTATTATTAATATAATTATATTGTACAAAACAACTTTAGTAGATTATTAGGCAAGCAAAAAGGTCATCTTAATATGTTGCGTAGGCTCGTATAAGGCCCGAGAACAAACATTTATTCGTCACATAAATGTCTACTGGGCCGGGAAGCAAATCCGGGACCTCTCGCTTCTGACACAGGGTCACTAGCTACGAGACGGTCCATACTATATCGAATAAGTTAAATCATAAGCCTTAAATAAAAGCTAGTAATAAAACGAGCAACCGTTACAGTCAATGTGATTTACGTGTTATCTCCGGTCATACATATTTATGAATTATTTACATTACACGATTGTAATTCGTATCTTATTAAGTCGAATAATTTAGTTCCGTTGGTCGGCCATTAGTAAGATCTGGCAAGCATTCTGCTTCCACATTTTATACGATATTTCTCTGCGCTTTGCTTTCCTAGCTCTCAAGCTAGGGAAGTTGTTCATGCAAAGTGGTTTTCATAAAAAAGATCATTTCTTGTATGAAAACACAAAATTCGGCAAACAGTTAAATAAAAAACCATATTTCTTATTGATTTATGGATATCATTTAGTAAGGTTTGATTAGAATACATTAAGAAAACGTCGTGGATTTTATAAATAAAATAAATTAGAAAAATACAAGTCTAGATCGTTAAAGGAATCAACTTTGATTAGCAATCCAATAACTTATAATAATCATTTCAAGAAGGAATGTATACATGTGCCTTGATAAATATAGAGTATATCTAATTTTACCAAATTATCAGAGACGAGTCCGATTTAGATTTGACCGAATTTCTTCGGTATTATGCAAAGCCCACGTTGGAAGCGAATTGAAATTTGATAGGTAAGTTTTTTCCTAAAAGGTGACATGAAACCAGATTATAGCTTGTTGTTATATAGAATATCAGATGTCAGACTTATACATTGAAATTGAACATCGAGATGTTGGGTTACAATAAGCGGATTAATAACAAAATTCGAAATCTACTGTGATAAATATATTTTTAATAAACAGAAAATTGCTATTATTGGTATTGTAACATCAAATGTCAAAACTTTCTATTGCTTGTACTTAAATAAACATAGTATAAACAACTAGACGTAAACCGCGACTTCACCCGCGTGGGAAAAAAGGGCAGCAATAAAAAGGTTGTTGATTTCTTTAAACCATTGGTTGCTAAGCATCAGTAAGTCTATAAACACTTTTTTTAATTTGGCTGAAACATTTCTCTTGCCCTTGAATTGAAATGTTTTTCCGCGGTGAATAGTATACTATGGCACTATTCATCCTTTCAACTGTCTCCACATCAAAAATTATATCATAACAACGCTCTATTGCACCGCGAACGAAGGACAAACAAACGAACGAACGAACAACCGACCGATCGATCGACTGACCGACCGACCGACTGACCAAACAAAGAAACAATGTCATCTTCGCATTTATAATATTACTATACAATGATTCCCTGCAGCAACGCACTCATTGGCCGGAGTTACAAAACGAACGTCAAAGTTATCTATAGATCAATTACAATATTTTTACGATCTAGTAGGAGAAGATGAATCGTCGGGTGCACATCAATATACTGAAATGTCTTTCATAAATACAACGCGTATGGTGGTCGAGTGCTACTCGCGGGTACATTGCAACAACCATCTTGTGATTAATTGCATTCGTTTATAATCACAATAAAACCAATGCGTGGTTCAAAATAAGAATAATGATTTATGTAATTACGTTGTAGTGTACTTTGTGAGGTAGAATACAATCTATTTAATTTTAATTTCATCGTATGTGCGCATCTTTGTAAATTGTACTGTATTCAACAAACAAGTTACAGTTCGAAAAGGCGACCTTATCGCTGAGGTACCGATCGTTTTAGGCTGCCTTTAGGAATAGAGCATTACAAGGTAATATATATGTCCAGAGGATAACGGTATTCACAATTGTGTCATCATCATCGAAACTCAATACTATCCCTCTGCTGGGATTGGGTCTCCTCTCACAATGTGAGGGGTAGAGGCCCACCCTCCTGGTGAACTGCAGATTGGCAAACTTCTCAGACCTCTGAGAACATTATGGAGAAATTTCGGGTGTGCAGGATTCCTCATGATGTTTTCCTACACCGAAGCAATAATTTATAATACAAACATAACTTTTGAAAATTAGAGGTTAATGCAGGATACGATTTCAAGCTCCTACGTTCGGGGAAACAACGTTCGAATCACTAGGCTATCGACAAATGTAGCAAGTAGGATTACATTAAAATGAAGTACATTTGATTCGTATAATGAGTTTATTATGTAAACGGCTCTCGCCAGTTTTGTTATTATGCTTAAATAATATCTTCTCCAAATTCTATTTTCCCATACAATATACAGCGAAAGCGAAAGCACGAAGAAAGTCTAAGGAAGGAAGATTGACGAGAACCATTAACAAACATAGTCCATGTTCTTATAATTATGCGTTGGTCCTAGAGTATTATTTATTTCTATAATGGTGCTTAACTATTGCATAAGTATTTTCTTAGTGATTTAATATTAATACGAATTATGTAATATTAAATAAATATTGGTGCGTTTTTTGTTTTATATTAAAGAATTACGATGGTGTTGAGTGGCTGATGAATTCAACGTAGTAGTAGTATTCAAGTATAGACTTATGAAACTTGTTGAGAACGAGTAGTTTAGTCGCGCGAAAATTGCATTGTATAGATGAGGTGTTAATTGGTAGAAATTCTACTTAACTTGAACTATAATAACAATAAATAACGTTTTACTCGCTACGAGTAGGCTACAACGCTACATTGAGATTCTCAATATTGTGAGTATTATGGATAACACACAAAGACAGACACTCAGACACAGAAAAGAAAAAATAATTTACTTATCATTTAAATTTCTGTCTCGCTGAAAATCGAACCAGGGTCCTTTGAACCATGGTCGAGTATAGTACCTATTATGCAACACTGGTTGTCTGCTACTATTTTAGAGAGTCAACAGTATCTTTCCTTCTCCACCAAAAAACCCAAATTGTTATTGGAACGTACCAAAGATTATCATGTTCTTTAATTGTTAAGAAAGTTAAATTCTGTTTGATATTGGACGCAGGCTAACAGCGGAGTACGTGAATTTATTGGCAAACGACCAAAACAATACGCCGCCGTGTCGTGGCGTAACTTGGCGTAACTTGCCGTAACTTTGCTTAGTCTTGCGTCACTTATCTGTTCCGGTTTAGTGAACTCTGATTGATATTCTTTACCCTAGAGCTTTTATTTTCAATCAAATATCGCACAGAGGAAAATCATTCGATATTTTTTAATATTTATTTTTGTAAGAACACGTCACGTAAACTACGTTGCTAAGTAACTTTTCTGTGATAATTTCCAGCAAACGAGCAGATGATGGTAAGTGGTTATCCCATGTCTCTAATTATATATAATTAGTGAGTTTTGCCGAATTATATCTCCTGGCACAGCACACGCAAGGTTTATATTTGTCAATATATTAATATACTTTAATTACAAGATTTATTTTCACAAGTTGCTTGAAAATTTCTATAGCGAAATGAAACTACTTATTAACTGCAGAAACTCCACATTTGAAAAAAGAAATGCCAACAAGTTATGATTATTTTTGCTTCGACGACTGTGTCAACCGAGCCTTTACAAAAACATACATCAGTTACAAAAATATGAAGCATGACAACATGAAATAATAACCTTTATTACAAATAACATAACAGTTAAAAAACTAATAAATAACTTTTATAGTTTTAGTCCGTTAAAAAAGTTTATGATGATATAACGGTGAACCTTTATGGGGTTCTTTCACTTGAGATTACTCTAAGAGCAAGATCAGGTCATATTTATAAAACTGCATTGTTATCTGAAAAAGCAATATGTGAAATTTCAACCCCATACAATTCGAAGTGAACAAAGTAAGAAATATTGCAAGTTAAATAACAACTTTTTTAAAACATTGTTCAATTTATTGGTCCGCTTAACTTGTCTATGACTAGCTGGAACTACAGAAGTATATGTACTTTTTTTAGAATTGACAATTGTTGTTGGCCATATCTACCTTTACAGCTTTATGTGGATAGAGAGGGTCAATCTGGAGTCATCTCACTCAACCAAGTTGTTCCAAGTGGTTGAGGGTCACTCAACCAAGAAGATTATTTTTGCGAAGAATAGAGAACGGGCTCGCCTTCTAGGAGAAGTAGGAGTTGCGAACAATAAGGGCACCCTCTGTAGGGTTCAGACCTCGGCTTAGGACGTTGCTTGTTAGTGAAAATCGAGGCGAGACACCGAAGTATAGTAATAACAATAAATTGCGTCAGTTTATCACAGAAATGCTGAAATGTGTGTAGTTTGCAGATGTTCGCGGAAGCGGGAACACCGTCCGCGGGCTATATGCGGCTATTCCGTAACTAATTTGGGCCCGTCGCGCGCTTAGATCCACGAGGAAGCGTGCCGGCCTATTTCAGCTAAAACTAGAGTGACCAATTTAGATAATACTCAGAAGACAATCTGAAGTCAACAAAAAATAAAAAAAAAATCATAAACCTAGAGTGACCAGTTTAAAAAATTCTTGGAGGACAATCTTAACATATAGTTTGCATTTAATTAATAAATTAACAATAATCTAATCTATATTAATATTACAAATAGATAATGTTTGCAAGTTTTGTATGTCGCAGTTAAGCTGTGAAACTATTCACCCGATTTTAAAAATTGTTGCACTAGTAAAAAAACTATTATCAATGAGTGTGTATCTATCTAATTCTATGAAATTTCAATTACAAGAACCCAAGACTCGGGCGGCCGATATTAAACAATAAAATCTTCAATAATCAGGAAAACTCAAATAATTTAAGGCATTTAGTTACCCTACATTTAGCCCTTTGTTGTCGTTTATTTGTATACAGTTCTCGTTTCGTAACTTTACGAGCGGCTCTCGGACGCGCGGCTGTTGCAATCGTACAGTTATTAGCGGACGCATCGGCCCCCGCCACGGCTGATGAGATGCTCGATGCATGATGTATTATGAAACAGAAATGTATTATTATCTCCGTAAGTTATGGTCGGTGCGACAATGTTGTACGGTCGCAGTTACAAGTGTTGAAGTTAGGTCCGTGTACGTTTTGTCCGTTGTAACCCACACACAGTTAAGCCTATGGAGCTAAATAAATGTTGCTTGTTTACGAAATAGTGTAACTAGGTGTTATATGTCATTCAATGTCCTTTTAAATGTGTAATGTTATTTCTGTATTCGATATAGAAATGCACATTAGTTGCATTGGATCTACCTCTTAACAAATTTTCAAATTTAAATATAAGTTTTGCTACTTGAATGAGTATTCATATTATATATCATTGTAATGTTAACATAATCGCTGTGTGCTAAATTATGTGTTTGTTTGTGTACGAGCTATAACTGATCTTTCTTAGCGATGCATTGTATAAATTGCACATAAAATTTTACTTTTCATAACGTTCGCAGACTTAAGATGTCTCATAACGATCATTCTTAAAACATGTTAGGAAAAATTCGTATAATTGGCAACCCTATCTGTTGTAGGTATACTTCCGTTTTCTATCAGGAACTTATCGGCAGGGTTTAGTCTATATTTTAAGATTAGAAACCTATTGTAAGGCTTAGACCAAGTCCGGAACAACGTTCACACAAGACACGACGACACGGCAAAATATCGTCCAAGAAGAAAATGTTCAGAAACGTCACGATTCACGGCGCGGAGGTGGAGTATCAAAATTCTTTCATCTCATCTACAGTTTTTCAATATTTTACACATACATACATAAAGTATGTATGTTATTGTTTGGGACGTTGGTCCTAAATTAAAATCAGATAACTTTTAATTAGGTCACACTATCATAATGTAACTTTCCATTTAAGCAGTTATTCTTTGTCTGAATAAATTATTTATGCTCATTTCCATCAGTTTAATTTTCGAACCATTCACTCATCAATGCATTCGTTCGGATACACATACACAATAGTTACACATTCGGATACGCGTGCTAGCATTCCGTAGTCACGTATTATATGAACGTCGGTTTATTATATGTTAGTTAATTATTTGTATGTTATCTTGTATCTTTTAGTTTTGTTATTATAGTCTAATAGTCTATCTTTCATTTCCTAGTCGTATCCGACATACTCGTAATTATATTTGATTTACTTTTCTTGCATAATAATCCAAACTTCCTAGAAATGTAATTGTACAAATTTCCGATTTGCTATCGGCTCGAGAGCGAGTTGTTAAATAACTTGAATGTCGAAGATGAGGTTCAGTGATATTGAATAAAACGCTCCGAGATGCAATAGAAGTTAGTAATTGAGATCCATTAGGCTTGTATTACAGAAGCAAATTATCGACCTATGCCCGTTCTCACATTCGATTCGCTTGGCTGCTGGCTTTAGAAAGCTTTTGTTCAAAGCAATGATTGTATAGTGGATTAAAATTAGATTTAAGAGGGCAGGTTCGAATCTAGCACGTCTAATTTTTGTAACTATATTATATTATCATTTGTTTGCGGAGGATACACGTGAGGAAATCTGTATCGATAACAGCTGTTTTAAGTCATCTGTTCAGAATATATGGAAATGTTGGTATGTAAAATGTTAACAAATTTTGTCTTTGAATTCTACCAAGGTCCGGACTCGGAATGATTATTAAAAAATTGTTCAAACTACTTTCTAAATATTTCCAGCAATACATTGAACATAACCCAATCGATTGAATGAAATCGACTCTTATAAATGTCATACAAACTAACATGATCTTTACGACGAAAATGAAAGTCACTGGTTCCTATAATTTACATTCTTTGTGGGCTTTCTAGTTTCCTGATTTCGCTTTTTATGTTGATAGCCATAAATATATTTTGTGTTTAAATTGTGTTCCAGTCAGGGATAGGAAGGTCTAATCGTAATTCCTCATCTGTTAGGGCAGATTAGCTTGGATTTTTAATTATCTGTATATGTGTGTGTATATCTGTGACATCGAAGATCGAAGCTTCTAAATAACTGGTCCGATTTAGATGCGGTTTTTTTTGTTTGAAAACTGTCATGATCGATATGG
>DWPA01001537.1:0-18211 GCA_018251375.1 Calpodes ethlius | reverse complement strand
CCACCAAAGTCATTTCATATAAAATTGGCGTATTTGAAAACCACGAAGCGATCAAATCGAACTTTTATAAGGTGGTTTGTAGTGTTAAAACTTGTAGAGAATCAGACCTAAAGTTTGAGGTTTTGATGGCGTTGTAAGCTTATGATTCTTGACAACAAATTTTACAAGAAACTTTTTTAATGGGATTTATAACTAACCATCTTTTTGCTCGGATTATACTATATTATTATAGAGTGAAAGCAATTATAGTTCTCAGAATCATGATATTTCCCAACACAAATTAACTCCAAACATATTCTATCGCATATAATAATAATCTCATGAGTAATCCTGGAAGTGAATAACAGGGTTTTACACAATAAGACACGATGTCGTAAAGTTTATGAAAATTATTGTATCCAAAATACTACCTTAGAGCGTCGAAGACAACGTATACGATGCGTAAATACGTAAACATAGGTTTTTAAGATTCGACCTGCATATATCTACATTTACTTACGGTATCGTAATTCGCTTCTGTTATTATATTGTATCTAAACAAAATATCTAAATTATATTTGTAGCTAGTAGCGCCATCTATGACATTTGTGCTTCATGTCATCTTTGTTGTATGTCACCAAATGTCATGCTTTTTTTTACAAATAAAGTTAAGTAGTCGCTGCTGTTTTTTTCAAACTAACGAGTCGTTTTACTTTAGCTTCATTGCTTCAATAACGTGACAAGTTTGAAAACTTAGTTCTTTTTAACTTTTTAAATTGTCCATTTTTGTACAAAATTTAATGTACTCATTTTACCCATTCCCAATAATTATAATACTGATCAGCATAACCTGCAAATAACTTATAATATTGGCGCCAACACTAACAGCGCGCCAAAGTTCCTATTATCAAAACATGCTTATGATTTCAGATATCTAAGTTGGTACGTAATCTACAATAAAGGTAAAAATTAAACAATTAAATAAAATATTTTTTTGTAACTTAAAAAATGCTCTACTGTAAAATTGTGTTTTTTAGGTAACACATTATTGAAGCACAGAAACGGTATTATAATTTTTGCAGCAACGATGTCGTGGTGTTACCGTGTAAAAACGCTGTTTCCTTAATGATTTATGGAGACGCGTCATAGTCAGGCGGGCGTAAAAGACAAATATTAAAAGAACAAATTCTCGGTTGACATATAATTTATACAACCTAAGTCAATTCTTCGTAGACATTACGAATGCTACATACAGTTGCAAAACATGCTTTGTTAATATTTATCATGACTCACACACAGAGAGTATGACGTAATTAACTTTAAGTGTGGAATATACGAGTATATAAATTCGATTTTCCTTCCTGGGCATACGAAAAAAAATTAATATAGAATAAATTCGATTACTTGAACCAATTTGTAAATTAATTATTGAATATTTTTTATGTAGATTGTTTACCAAGAGAACGAACATCTACCTTTAAGACGAGCGTTTTTTGAATTTAGAACGTGAGAAAGTATTCTAGTATAGATAAAAAGAGAAGGTAAAGGAAAAAGAAAAGGTATAAGGAAGAAAGAAAAATATAATATAATAATAATGATTATTATAATAATAATGTATGAACCCAGGTTTATATTGCAAACTGTGCATCAGTTTTTTTTTGTTTAATGGACATTTTTCTCTACCACAAACATAAAACACATTGGATAATATTACGTCATATTTCTATGTAACATACTATTACCAAACAGATACAGTTACTGAGTAATGAGCACGTGACATTGAAAACTCATCTTGCCTAATGGCAGTGGATAATATTAATTCTGCTTAATCTGTTTTTATTCCATAGTTTCATTTCCTCGCATTTATAATAATAATGTAATATATTATTTAATGTAAAATGATATAGGTGACCCTGTAGGCAACTTGATAGTGAATTTTTCTGTGACAGATAGATTTTTGTTTTATAATCCTCAACGCATGAAAGCCTACTATACTATATAAGTAATGTTGAGATGTATGGATTATTTTCATTATTTATTACTACTTATCATAGATACGATACATGTAAAGTAGGAACGGATAATATACTAAAATAATTAAAGAATCAACCATCCTATATTCCCTGGTTCCTTGAATATTGATATGAAATAATAATAAATAAATAAACGCTAACGCACTCATACCCCCGCAGTAGGATTCCCTGTGTCGCGGATGACATGGACAACACAAATAACACGTCACTATCACCCATGACCCGAGAACAAATATTTATCTGTTACATAAATATCTGCTCAGGCTGGAAATCGAATCCAGGACTCCTCGCTTCGCAGACAGGGTCACTACCAACTAGGTTATGGGGGATTATCTGGATAATACTAAAGTTCTGTAAACCTTCGTTTAAGTGTTATCCTGTATTGTGTTTGAACAAAATATTATGATATAGGTACCTACAAAAAGGGACAGTTGAACGCTGACAAAGATATTTAAGTATGAGATATTTAATCCCTTTCTACACAAAGTAGCTTTAAACATACTACAATTACATGGGCTTACGACAAGCAGTACAAAAGACTGTCTTATCGCTTTCTCTACATATATTTAAGTACATAGACGTAATCTGGCTGCCATTAGCGTTGAAAGTTGAAACCCCGCCCACATATTGTAATAGAAATTATTCTTCCATTAGGCCTTGTTTAGATCGCTTAACTTTACATTATTAAGTGTTACAACTAAGTACTCTGCGAGAAAATCTTACTAAGCGCTGGGTTACACTAATGGCGTCTTAATGACTGCTCCCGTGGTTCCTTTTAACTGCTTTAATATAAGCGAATGTACGGACCAATTATGATTAAGCAACCGGGTTAACACTGCGATTCTAAATTAGGAACCTGACTAAATTTAATCATAAATGGATTAATTTACGCCAGTCTTGGTTTTATGTGTAGTGTTGTAAAGCAACTTACGAGAGATAGATATCTATTAGGCAAAGAACTTTGAACATGAACATTGAACAGTGAAATATATTTACATGCTTCATTATTTTATTGTACAAAAAAATAACCAAAAGATTTAAAAACTGCGTTCTAATTAAAAAAAAAATATCTGGAATTAGTTACAACAATTCTATGATGATGAAATAATCGCCATAATATTTACCATTTAATACATAATTATTCCCATAAATGTTACTTAGTAATACAAACAAAACAATCAATATTAATTTCTAAACTAAATAAAATAACTCTTAATTCATAATATCATACTAATATTAGTTTTCAGTCATTGTAACAGTAGTTTCTTTCAAAGGTTTTTAATTAAATAACAGCTTAAACACGAAAACTATTAGGACACAAAAAATAAGCAAATATTCATCTGACAACTTCTAAGATCAACACTGGCCTATATAAAAAAATATGTGGACTAATGATATATAAATATGTACTGTAACCTACGATTCCATAATCACATCAGAGAGCTAATGGTAGATGAGATGATTGATAACTTGTCACCGTTCCGGAGCAAGCATTTCATCATTGACGTGTGGACCTCGGCATCGCTCACACAATACGATGAAATTCTGAAACAAATGATTTATAACTGAATACACTGAGTAAGTCGTTGTAATCCAGTGATCGTCTGGCAGCGCGCGAAAAGTAATCAATCTTCTCCTAATCAGATCTAACAGGACCACGGACTTATCCAAAGTCTACTTCGATAATTATCCTGCCTGTATTGGAAAAACTGTACAAAGCTTAAGAACAAAACTTAGTGGTTTGAAAGTCGGTCTTGTGCTCGAATACTTCGTATCTTATTCTATATTGTTTTTTTTTTCTCAGACATATAATACGTTATCCGCATTTTTCTTGCCGGTTTTCGGTAAGTAGCTCGAAAGGTCTGACTGAATACATGACAATTATCGAAAACAAATGACATGTGTACACTGAACATATTATAAAAGAGAAAGCCTGAACCATATTTTAAAACATAATAACGATACGTTAATTTCGTCAATATTTAAATGAGTTACGTTGTCCCAAAATATCAGCACGAACTTTCCGGACAACCCAATTTTATATTTGAGAAGCATTATCAGTTTCTTCTTTAAAGAGAATCTACACATACCTAAAAGTTTTCACTACAGTATTTTCAAATATGTGTGGAGTTTGAAAAAATATGAACCTAACTAAAATCATCTAGCTGGCTACTATATTTCGTGACATTGACTCACATACTGGTACATTCTGTCCGCGTGAACGTATAATCTAGATATGTCAAACACACACACACAATTTTATATAATATGTTGACACAGTAGCGTGTAGCGGTAGAGTTATGAATAGTGTTAGGCCATCTGAAAACATAAATATTTATTTTTAAATACTTACGAGATTATATTGTAAACGCAAAAGTTCCATAGCCTTCTGGAAATTCGACGTCGACTTTGTCCCATGTTTCTCCATCAGAGCAACTGTTTTATGAGCTAATTGTTCTAGTTCTAAGAGTCCTGCCGGTTCAACGTTCCTGAACTCCATTCTTCGTCTTCCAGATCTCATGCCCCAGTTATGATGACTCCGAGGTTGTTGCATCCTCTCACTTCCTCTTTCACCCATAGCCCTGACGTCCTGTCTGCTAGGTTCCGGTAAATTTACCATTATATTATTTTGAGTTGAACTTCTTTCGTGTGTATTAGCTACGCTTGACTGACCATAATTTCTTAAACTGGACAGTTTTATAGCAATATTGTTAATTATTACAACAAATGATGACGAGACATTCGATGTAAATGACATAATTAATTCAATTGTTTGTAAACATATCCATTATGTAATTTAATTGCCCATTAACTCATTAGTAAATAGGTATTATTATGTGATAATAATTAATTTATTAATCATTAAGAGTTTGCCCTTTTCATAAAGAATGTTTTGAGAATAATTATATTATTTACCTCCTTCCTCTAAGTGATTTGAATTGTAGACGATATATCACAATCAATAAGCGATTATGTTAATTAGGTACCAATTTTGTTCGTACCGCGATTTTACTTTTACCTGGAAACCAATAAAAGGTTGCCCAGTTGACAATACAATTCCAGGGACCCGATTAGTTTCTCTTGGAAAATAAAACAAAAGGGACAGCTCCCACTCTACTTTGTCGTTTATTTACTGTACAGTAAATGGTGCCATTCGTTTTGTTAGTAGTGTCGTGCACATTTCTGTACAGAATAGGCCCCAAGAAATGGTGAAACTGCCGAAGGAACGCGATAATTCGAAGTGTGATAATGTTGTTATGTTTTATCACAATAATCGTTGCGTGTATACGCATAGAGACCCTGTTGGTCTTTTGGACTTGGAACAGATAGCCGCGATGGCAGTAAACTATACATATTCCGACGTGCTCAACGCGTATCCCTACGTTCTGCAGATGGCTATAAGTCGTGTCAGAGAACTGTTTAATATGGTAAGTAATCAATGTACAGTGTTAGAAAATTTTGTCTATCGATTTTTTTTAATTTCACATTTTTATTAAATTCGTTTTTTATTTCGTGTGGAATTTAACAAAAAGTGTTATACTTTATTTTGGTGACCTAAGTTACGCCTTATTACATCAGCTACCTGCCAATAAAAGTCCCGTCAAAATTGCTCAAACCATTTCAGAAATTACCCAAAACAAACAGACAGACAGACAAAAATTAAAAAAAATATATTTTGGTGTATATACCGTATGTAAATTCATATGAATGTAGTAAAAAACAGTTATTTCAATATTACAAATAGACATTACAATTTTATTTATATGCATAAATAAAATTCTATTTATATAAAATTATGTTTTGTCAATAGGAATTCAAGATGCTGTGCGACATCTGTGGAACAGCTCACTATCAAGACGAAATAACAGCTCCTGAGAGGTGACCCACATTTTTACTAATGCTGATATTGTAAATGTATTAATTAGAACAACATAAATAAAACGTATTTCAACAATGATTACAACATTAAATGATGAATAAACCTAACTGTAACACATGTTCTCAATATTCATTCATAATCGCTGAATAAGTTAGTAAGAAAAATGTATTTTGTCAGCTGCTAGAGAACTGTCCTAGGAATAACCGTTAGGTAAAAGAGCATGTAAATGAAAACAATTAGTTTTCATTTCACTTCATGGTATGTGGCCACTTCTCTGAGGACGAGGTTTTAGTAAACTACGATGTAGGGTTTAACCCTTACAGTCACACTGCGACCAAAACACGTTAATATATTTGTCTATTGATCTCTATTGATACTCTAAAGGTCTGACACGTAAAGAATCCTATCATTGTTCGTGTATACCGTCAAGATTGAACTAATAAATATAGTGTCCGTCTTTCTGCAGCAGTTACTTACTAATAGCAATAATGTATATTTCGTATTTTTAATACATACAAATAAATAATATAAATGCCGACAGAGTCAGTGTGCTTAAATTGTTTGCAACAAGGGTTCCAAAAACAAATACCACGTTAGAAACACATTAAAACCTCATAATAGAGATTTATTTATCACATAAATATCTGCCCTGGCAAAGAAAAAGAATTTCCTTATATTGAATTAGTTTATTCAATACGATAAGCTTACGTGTTTTAAGTCTCCATCTTAGTAGTAATGTAGTGATAACGTATATATTATATATTAACGTATATATATATTAATTATATATTATATGTTTATTAAATATTATGTAATATAATTAAATTTACATAATTATTAATGTTAGTGTTTATTTATTTTTTTGATCGGAAGCTACTTGCTGCTATTTCTTACCATCTCTAAAAGTTGACTAGCAGAAAATGCCACTTGAAATAAAGTCCGCTCATTTTAACTATTTTTACAAAAAATGTAAGATAAATAAATGATATTTATATTCAGAGTATTTATTTATTAACACTAACAAAGAGCTTGAATCATTTACATTCATTAATTATTCAGCGAAACTCCACGATTTAAATTGTAATCTGTGCGGTCTTTAATATTTCAAATTTACAAGTTGAATTTTAATAGTGATGTGATTAATATCAAACGAAACAATGTTACAGTAATAATGTTTCTTCATACTTCATACTCCATACATCTGAAAGCATAAATACTGCCTCGACTCAACGTTCGAAGGCATCTAAATTTGAAAAAACTGTGATAGATTTAAATGAGAATCATAAGGCCCGAGGCTTCAAAAGACGGCTGTGAAACTGACACAAAAAAGGGGTTCCTTAGGTCTCCCACCTCGCATATTTCTAGCACAAAAACAACTCTAAGGAGGTCGTCGTTCCAAAAAGAACATTTTCTCATATAAGCTTGGTAGGTATGCAAGTTTAGTGAATTATAATTTAGAACTACCCTACAGTTCAATAAATATTATCATTTACATGGCTCACGACAAGGGCTGCATTCTTTTATTTTGCTTTTTAAGAATATACAAGGATTATTAAAGGTAAGACAAAAAGTACATAGTATAAAATAAAGTGCAATATATTCCTTTATTAATGTTCTAAAACATTATTTTACAAGTTTTATTATTGCAATACAATTGTAGAACAACTTGCAAGTACAACATACATGTATTTTTATATATTCAGCACAAAAAATACTTACAACGAATGTTTTTTGAATCCCAGAAAAATCAAATTATGTAAAGTTAAATGTTTTCGCCTACTTTATTGATCTCAAAGAGTATGTAGAACAATTACCTGAATTAACCCCAATAATAACCCCAACTGCAACTCTACTCACAACTTTCCAGCTTTTTAAAGTTATCAGACTCCGCGGTGCCGGTTTAAAACTTAATTGTAATACAACACTACGAAATTCTAAACATAAAAACTCGAAAAAGTAAAAAAAAGGCAAGTTTAAGTTATAATTCACTACGTTAATGGCCATAGAAATATTTAGCCATTGTATCTTTATTTTAATAAGAATTTTAAATACACTTACATGAGAACTTAACACCGATAACAAACACATATACAATAAATACATTTACAAAAACAACCCTTAATTATTTTTGATAATAACTAACTTAACTAACACTACGATCTAAAATACACAACGAATTAATACAATATAAATTACTTTACTATAATAATCTTGTACTCGGACCATGCAAGCCGTTTTAAAGAAATGTGAATATAGAACACGAGAGTCAGGAAATACTACACAGGAATGACTAGATTAGTTATTAACTAATATTTATTTTCGATTAAACGTTAAAGGCTTCGTTGAAATGATTGTACAATTCGTACAGCTATTACGATTTGAAACGTTACCTACTGTTATAAGGTTGTCACGAAGTATTACAATTCACTATTTTGCGTAAATATTGGCTTTATTTTTAATCATTAAATCTATCTTTTTATGTCATCATATTTAGTTATTGTACTTTACAAGGGATGGTCGTTAAAATTCTGTTCGTGTGAAACAATCTCAAGATTAGTTTGATAAAGACGAATGACTAAGTGTTTTAACCACAAAAGACGCTGTTACCCCAATATAACTACGGTTAATCCTGATAACGATGACAATTAAAATACTTCTTCGCTGGTATTTTATCGTTTTATAATAACTTAAAAAGTCTAATTATTTGGATCCATTAACAAGCGGTTGGTTACTAAATCTTTTGTAAATACTAATGTGAAGCTTACGACAGAAATCTCATTCATATAATTTGTATCTGTTATCGAAATTTAAATCAATTATATCATTGTTTATATACTAAAATCTATTTTCTTAAAATAGAACATTCTTAGATCAGAATATGTCGGATTTTTTAAAAGAAATTTATAACATTATATTCTATCATGACATTTACGAGGTAGTTTTCGATGTTTTAGAAATAACATAAGCAAACAATACTTTACTTACAAAAAGCGGAGTCAATTAATGTTAGGCCAAATAAATACTAAAAGAGACATGTTCCTAATTAAGTAGTAAATTTACACACACAATAACCTTTTCTAAAGGTTCCCAGTTTAATTATGGAAACACAGTGGGAGCCTGATATTTATTACTCGAAGGCAAACTAAATCTGTTTGTTTATAAACTTGCCTAGGTACTTCAAATTCCTTGTATAATATTGACTTAGAGCAACTTGAGTAAGACAGATAATTAATTATAGTAATAAGCTATACGTACATATAGATATGTTCGCACTATTTGCCAGATCAATATTGTTTCTGATTCAGATCAATTTCTCTACAAGTATCGCAGGCATTAGACTATGAGGTACAGCAGTCAACGACATACATGGACAGGAGGAAGGACCTGACACCATGGCGTCGTGCATTATTGTCTCAGACTCACAATGGAGTGATGAACAGAGCTCCTTACACCCTGAAATTGTATTCGTTATAATTTATCCATCTATGAGTCCTAACGAACTTACTTGTACATGATACAGTATGTGTCCAGCATATAATAGAAATAACAAAATGCCGATTAGAAGTTATATAGTAAATAAGTTGCTTGCAGAAAATCTTGTAACTCTGGTAAAGTTTTGGGGCAAGTAGCAATGAGATACCAATGAAATGTGGGATCTCATTACTACGTTGCTATAAAAAGTCTATAATCGCAACACTCTGCATTGACAGATTCGTCAGAAGTCTTAACGAGTGAATAAAAGAGCTTATTAAAAATCTGTAATTTTTACAAAAAAAAATATCAAACTTTTCAATTTTGGTTTAAAATAATTAACCATAAACCTATCCAAGAATATCTCAAATTCACGTGTAAGACTTTCACATCTTCGCAAACCTTATAGGAGCCAATTCACAGTTTTGTACAAGATATCATCCTATACCAAATCAAAGCACTAGGGACAATAAATTTCAAAACCGCACATATTTTATTAATAATGAGACCGACATAGAGGCCCTTGTACTTAAGTCACCTTAAAACGCTTATTATACCTACTATGTAAAATTAACTATAACGTAATCATACAATTAGAAATACACGTCATACAAAAAATTTACGCGTTTCAAGTTTATAATAATAATAGCCAGATTATTTACACGTTTTGAAATTTTTAAAAATATTCCTTAGGTACAAAATGTTTTTCATTTTAGCCCAACATTTGCTCCCCTCGAAAATTTCTTTGCCTTCGCAGTCTGTATTAAGATTAGATTTCAGATGAGATGTAAATGACAGCAATAAAGATATTGAATTGAATTGAAAATGATAAGATCTTGTTATGGCGTGGTTTTACTCGCGTTCAACTTGATTATTCGAGCAAACAATATTTCAGTCTCAGCTAATTATAAAAAAGTATAACAATAAACATATTGATTAAAATGCGGTTCACCTGCAGGTATGTTCAGCGCAAAATTTCAGTAGAGCAATCCAGTTTCGACACTTTTGCGTACCGAATAATAAAAAGTTGGAAACTGTTTCAACCGCCAGCCATAATGATATTGAAAAGCTCACAAAACCAAACTTTTGTTTTAAAAAATTCAATTGCACTGCGAGATAAGTTGCCCAAATTTTCCCTTGCTGACGTTTTGCTCTTAAATGTTTCATTTGAACTTTTTTATGTTTCCACGCCACTGTATGTTACGAGATTACATTCCGAATTTTTTGGGCAAATTTTTCCCACATTTGTAGAAGTTTACGGCGATTTAAAACATCGCAAGTATTGCCCACAAGAACAATGTAATATTTAAAAAAAACATAACTAATTACTGTGTATAATCTAATTTATCAATTAAATCGTACATACTTTGAATACAAAATATTATACCTTCGTCTGTGCCTTGGTGATAGAAACTATTTATAAAGCTACAAGATATTTAAAATATATACAAGAATAAATGTATTATTATCTTAGACTATACGATTATTATTATTAGATTATTCTACAAAACTAAAGATTATTATTATATAGTTCTAGTTCTAGTTCTAGTTGTATTTTTCTATATGTACTAAATCCTTCAACGTTTAAATGATATAGTTATATCAATTTACGGAATTTCTCTTATCCACCTGCAACATCTGCATTGACATTAGTGTTAATAGTTGCGCCCAAATCCACCTTGATTTACACGTTACATTAATAGAGTTTAATAAAAATTTTTACTTCTTTAAATGTTTTCTTTATTTATATGTGTGTCGATCAATGCGTTAATTCACTCGATAAACTGTTAGCCATAAGTTTAAAATCAATGCTACCGCGCTAATTAATGCTTTATAGACACAGATGTGATCGTGACATTACACTTGGTTAAAGCAAACAAAAAATCTTGTTTTCCAACGATATAAGTGCTACTCCGCTACGCTGATAACATAAAACCTAGTTATAGATAAATTTCAATAGACAATTAAAATATTAAAAAAGTTAACAGTAATATCTATTCCGCAGCATTTCATAGAAATATGGTATTGGATTTTCTATGAATAACGAAAGGCATGCATCCTGAAACATGAGAACAATAGAAAATTCTCTTTGTGATCTCAAGCTATTGAATTCATCCTACAGAGCGATCCGTTATCAATAACTTGCTTCGCTTTAAACCATTGTTCAAATCTTAGTTGTCATAGTTTTTAATAAAAACTATCAAAAGAATAGAAATAATAATAAAGTGAAAACATTAAGAACAAATTGTCATTAATAAGCGTTTGTTAAATGAATTTCGTCGTCGTATAAGCACCTACGTAGATATTAACACAAATTTTAAGACACCAAGGTATATTCATACGAGAATACGTTATATAATTATATATTAGGTAATAAGTATTAATGTATTTACATAAACAGAAATTTTAGAGAAAATAATTTCATAAAGAACATGTAACGTCCAATTAAGCGATAAATTGGCGTAACGTTTATAACTTCGATCACTCGACCCACCACGTTTTGATAGATTCAACTTGTTTAATTAAAATCTTCTTATGATTGACAAAAGCACGAAATTATGTTGGCTTCAACCCATTAAAAGATTTCTTACAGGTTTTCCTGTGACCCGTAGTAGGTTAGTAAACAACAATTTTCTGTATTATTTTTTTTTCGGCGGTAAGTATTATTAATTTATTATGGATTCAATTGTTTATTTATCCTGTTTAATATTGGTCGTAAATAAGCTTCGTACATGTAAATTAATAGATTTTCCTCTTTTTAAAGTCTGTCCTCGTAGTACGTTTCCAGAAAGCAAGTTATAGGAGAGCATTACCAGTTATCTGTTGTTCCTACAGTATTATTCATAAGTTAATAAACAAAAACGTAAGATATACTTACTCAAATCTTAAGATATAGCGCAACGGCTATGCGAGTGTAAAAAAAGGTCAAGGCGCAGGTCACACCGTTGCCGAATGTTGAATATTTTATAGTTTGCCGAGATTTTCACCCGCTTTCGACCCTCGAATGGTCAACATAAATATTTCAGTGTTAAATTAATTAATAGTTAGTATGGAGCATTGTTGTTCGTAACAACTCTAAGGTTTATTTTTGGACGTAAAAAAGAAATCTCATCTAAAACATTTTTTGTTATGTAAATAGCCGACAAATGATCCATCTGATGATTATTGGCGGCCAAAAATATCAAGAACATCAAAGGATTCACCGATGCGTTGCTAGCCAAAGAAGCAGAAAAAAAACAGGTATGAAAGTGCTGCCTCTCAAATCTCCAACTGGAACATGAAGAATCGTTTGGAGGCCGGCTTAAGCAAGCAAAGGGGAGCTCACAAGGCGGACTTCACGACAAGTTAATAATATTTTATGCATAAATTGCCTATACTAACATATCCATACTACATATATTATAATACTTAAGCACGGAAAGTGCTTCTGTCGCCTTTTAAGACACTCTTGTCTGCCGCCATAGGATTAGGTCGGTATTCTAAGGCGACTCTATAAGGACAAATTAATTATTTATTTAATTAAAATGTACCGACGCGCTGTCTACTCAAATGTTTCAATTCGGTGCCAGTCGCGGTAAACAACAATATTTTGCAACGTGAACACCCTAATTAATAATGAAGTGTAAGACTTCAAAATGTCCAATATTTTATTAGAGATGGAAACCTTGTTTTTATAAGTCGTTTTGATATTTGTCGTCTTAAAATTTTTCGAAGGTTTTTGTAATTTTTTTTTTTAATGATTGCTGTAATGATGTATGGTTACTTGATGCCCTCGGGTAGTAATATAAGTAGATACTCTCTCTCTATCTCCCTCTCTCTACACTCGTGACTCTTGGTTAATCGACATTTAGAAGTGTATAAACGCTATAAGTCGTTCATTGAAAGGGCTCGTCGTGCTATTATTAAAAGAGCTATTTCAATCATTTGGCTGCGATATATCGAAAGAGTTTAATGAGGACCATCTTATAACAACACACAGAATTGCACTCGTTAAAAAGTGTTAGAGCACATTTTTTAAACCATATTCAGTATTATACGCTTCACTTGTTCATAGTCAGTAAAATAAGATTCGGTTTTGCATATTACAAGCAAATTGAATTTGATGCTGATATAAATTTACTACTATGCAGAATTTATAAATTAAATGTTGTATTTATTTGCTTTTTAACCTTTCCTAAGAATATCCTTATTAGTTAAGCGGCGATTTATGAGAAATGCCGAGTCACTGGGAAATCGCGTAGGAGGACTGCGGTCTCGTTCGCCTTTTTTCTTGCGAGCGTATTTTTTACAGTGGTACAATTGTAGAGATTTATGGAGCTGTGTGGTATTGACTATGATTAATAATAATGTACAATCAAGTTAAAAAGGTCTATACAAAAATAACGTTCTCGAAATATAATTTAAGAATTTGTTTATTTATTCTTTACATTGATTTACATACATTGAAGAACTTTGAAGAAAAAATGCTGGTTAGTCGATGTTCCATATTTAATTCATATTTCCAATGACAGAGTAGATCATTTTTATTTATTCATTCACAGAGTAGGTATAGGTAATGTCTACTAAAGATTTGTTCAAAAAAAATCCCGTCAAAATCGGTCAGGCTATTTAATAGATTAACCAGAACAAACAGACGGACAAAATTTTTATTGTCGTGTATGTACCGTATATTCATATGCATGTAATAAAAATTGATTGTGGTGTATATACTATATTTATATTCATATGCATGTAATAAAAAGCGGGTATTTCAATATTACAAACAGACACACCAATTTTATATATATGTATAGATATACAACACATAACAATATAATTTCTGGTATCGTATCCACACAGCACACACGTATTCACAGAATCAGAGGATTAATCCACCACAATTGCGAAGTAATAGACTTCGTACAATGTGTACAAACCAGCACGTCATTATGAACCACACTCGATTCAACCTCACGTCAAACAGAAGTTCCATTTTATGTCACCGAGTTATCACTGCTTAGTACATCATCAATATAATATATTATATTACTTAATCTGTGCTACAGGTCTTATTTATAAGTATGTTGTAAATTTTGCAAATAAATTATATAAAAAACACTACACGAACCCATCAAACACGACTGGGAATTTTGTATTCGCAGTTTTAATATTCAGATTCGGTTATGACTGTTTAACATGCTATCCACATTCATAAAATATGGGTAGGCACTTGCTCTGATTTTTTCACAATAGCCTGTCACGTACACACTGAAAATATGAAATTGTTCGTGCACTTTCGTGTACTCTATGTTCAATGAAATTGTTTCATTTCATATTTTTAAACGTTTTATACTTGCTTCCTTAACATGGTTATTTTGTATCTTATATAGCCTTTTAATGAACCGGTAAATATTTGTCTACCGCCCATGGACATATGGTACACCAACTGCATTAGCGATAATGCGTTGTCAACTGAAAAGAAGAAATAAAACATATTATAGAATCCAATTACAAATCGTTATGATGCGAATCAAACCTATAATTAAAACCGAAGAAATTCTATAGTGGGATACTACTATAAGTTACCCATTACATTATAACGTACCTGGATATTACGATACGTAACTAATCAAGTCAGAAAACATTTCAAACTGCAAGTCATTGACGTAATATATACACGCCTAACGTCTCATTCGAGCTAAACTGAACGTGTAAACACGGCGGAGATATGCGTAATAGCAAATTAATTATGTACCTACCTGTTTATTTTATTTATACAACTCACGATGCAACATTCTACCTGTGTGCCTACAATTCTATAACATGAAGAGTATGCGAATATTTCACAAGAATAGACTTCCTTTGTTTACATTAATTAAAGTGAGCATGCAGTTTCAACATACCCGATGTAAACCAAATAAACAATGCCATGTAATCCTTGTGAATCTCACTCAACCATATGTATCAAAGTTATATATGTTCCCAACACGAATTAAAATCGTGAAAACACAATTTGAAATGCCTCTTTGGTGCTATAACAACAATATTTCATACCTACTATCACACCTAATGGGTAACTATTTAAATAAAAAATGCACAATCATACATAATACTATGTAGTAACTAGCCTCGCTTCTCATCGAAAAACTTACGTCTTAGTACAATCAAAAAATGTTTCAATGAGACTCTTTTAACATACGTATATAATTTTAATGTCTGAATAACGATTGAAATAAAACAAACACTAGATGTTAAACCATGATCATTAATCTACAAGAGTGAACTGCAAATCGGTTAAGCGGATACTGAGACGGCATGGAACAAACGCAGAAACGAATAGACTAACAAACCGACGAACAGAAAAAAAACTATTTTCTTAATAAATATCACCAATAATAGTTTTTCTCACATATCTTCCGAATTCAGACAACGATCTGTTACTATTATCATGATGCTACGATGATCATGATATTATTATGATGATGAAAATTATAGCAAAGATAACATCGTTCAGGGCTCGTAGTTTGAGAAATACTAATCTTTTATGATAAATCAAAAATCAAGAATCAATATAATAGTAATGGATCGACTGATATACTTCGGACATACTTTTTTCAAACATCTTGTAAGAAATCGCAGCCACTAACTATTTTATCCACATACAATACGATGAAGTTAATTTCACTATGAGACCTCACAGTGTGGTCGGTGAATACGGAGATAAATAACAATGTAGAAATATAATTTTGCAGTGATGTGCAATAGGTCTAACTGAGATCTCTTTGAATAATATTCAATTAAACTTACTAGTCGCCATAATTTTCTTATTCATTCTCTAGTTATCGTTGTTATTTTATGGTTAGATTACGTTACAGTATTTTTATACTAACGTTCATTAACGTACGATCATTCGTTTATAAGATTTTTCTGTGTAATTGAACTTAAAACATTAATGTAACATAGGTACATATTGTACCATTACAAGTGTTATTATTTTGCGGCTCGCCTATGAATTGGGTATTTAGAAATTGTGTAATATATTGCTTTTTAATCTTAAATTAATACTTTTAGTCAATAAACATTACACAATATGAATGGGTATGTATTAATATGTATAATACTGTCGTCCCTGACCCGTGTGAAGATTAAACGATTTGAAACGTCATCGTTGAAAACACCAAAATAAACGTTTCAAACAGTTGAAAATTTGACTGTAAGAAATAAAAGCACTGTATTTTCAAATTCTTTATGGGTACTTTGTGAAACCAATTAGTTTAATTGGTTTAAAATTAGTAAAGTCATGAGCCGCAATGTTAAAAAAAATACTCTTTGCACTATAAACGTCAGCGCAAAGGATTTAAAAAATCCATGTGAATTTACATCACAAAATTGTTCTTATGAATAAAATTCTTTAACGGGGTGTATGTTGCCCAGTCGTTACCAAATCCATCCCAACACGTCCACTCAGCCGACTGAAAAACAAAGGAGGTTCTGTTTTGATAAAATATCCAATAAAAAAAATATATAAATACCTACTTAATGTCTCAGTGTTATTCAGGCTTACAAAGACCATCATGCTAGCAGCAAATCATACCACGGGATACAAAGTCTGAAACACCGTCAATATAAAGAAATAAACTGATATTATTGTCAATAGCGTCTTTTATGGTATAGTAAGATACCCCGAGAAGAATAAATATAAGTGGACCCAAAGATAGACAGAGATGCAAAATAACCAAACTCTCTCTCTTATCACATCCTTTTTCATTGTTGTACATTTCGTAGCTGCAAAACATTTCTACGACATATATAATCGTAGATACTATTACATTTTCGCTAAATTTGATTAAAGGTAATTAAGTAATTGACAACAATTAACGATTAATTATCTACACATATGTACTATGGAAATGAGATGAGAGGGCGGCACACTACACTCAAATTTATGCATTAAAATTTAAACAGCAATATCACAAATTGATCTCCAGTTTCCTATATATTATAGACAGTATGTCGATGTTCTATGATGAAAACTCTAAGTACAAGCATGTACGCAAACAAGTATATATGTAACCATTTTTAAATCTCATTTCTCTTGTAAAATAAGCAGACTATACAAGTCAGAACAGCAACAATAAACAAACTATGTTGTTAATATTGGTTACAACATTTTATTTTTATTTCCATTTTCTTCTGACATGGCAGGAAGTATATAAGATCAGTCAAAGACAATAATACTAGTTTTTATTGTAATAGGTTAAGGTATAGTATTAGAAATAAATATCCATAAAGAATTACGTTCGAATGTTAAAGTACAAACGTAAACAACATCGTTCCAATTGTGTGTCGAAGTTGACTCACATATTTATATTTGTGTAAGAATAATGCACGCACAATGAATTCTCAGACTCGCACGATTATATGCAAAACAGAAGAGCAAAAAGTAGTAAGTATTATATGTAACGACCTAATAAAAATAAGTGAAACGCCTTCGCATAATATCTGTTACATGTGAGCATATTAATTAACTACGTTCGAATTTCGAACGCGGTGCAATTTTCTTTTTATTTTTTATCAATCCGCAAAATATCACTGGATAAGTCCATACCTCTTGTATCTCGTTGGTTATACAAAAAGTAATGATTTTAGATGTGCATTACTAGGCAGATGTGTATTTATATATACATATATAGATTATAACTGCTAAACCTATTATTAAGTGCTTTAAACATATCTATTATTAACCTTACTATTTGGACTATAATTTGCCGAATTAAATATTACATATACATACGTAAAAAATTGCCCAGGTGAACTAAGTTGCACGGTAGTTATCCATTACGATGTAATTCCAAATTAAAGGAAGTGT
>DWPA01001536.1:0-18212 GCA_018251375.1 Calpodes ethlius | reverse complement strand
GTGTTGTCCACGCCACCCGCGACACAGGAAATCCTACTGCGGGAGTATGAGTGTGTTAGCGTTTAATATTTATTAAATTCAATTTTCAAAGACACTCTATTCTGTGACGTCATTCGAAAAGTGATAAACCCTAAATCACGCTAACGTTATTTTTTTCATAGGTTAAACAACCTATACATACAAGTTGCATGTTATTAACATAGACATGTTTTAAATATGCACCATTAAAGCAAATCGACTCATCTAGCAAACAAGCCTGATAAAGTTAACAATGTGAATAGGGTTCACATTCGGGGCGAAAAGGTTTAAATGTTATTAACTATTGCATAGTATGAGGACTTCGGACCACCATATGTGTCAAAAAGCAATTTAAGGGTGCAAAGCACGATATGACCTGACGTTTGTAGTATTCAGTAAATGATTTAAGATATTGATTAACTATAGTTTTGAGTTTTAAGAACTCCTGTAACTTACAATCCTTTTATTTTTTGTCGTTTTAAAAATCCAAAATCCTTACTTTTTTCATATTTTCATATAACTATTTTAAATAACACAAATATATGTTAGTACTACACATCTTTAATGCACATTGAAATATCATATGTGCATCATTTCTAAACATTTCTGTGTATCATTTCTAAACACGACCACCGCCGAAAACTTACAATCTCGCGACTTTTTTTTTAATAAAAAAATCTCCGAGTAAAGATTTCTTCACTGTACGTTCTCCATCGCGGTCTTTGTATCCGGTACAGCATCCTATTGTTACGTACGCGTAAATCCGTAACAGGCATCACCTAGCCCCTCGCTCCATCGCCTTAAGGGCGGTTTTCGTTTGCGTGAAACGCCTCGATGTCGACGATAAAATAAAAAATATATTTTCATTCCACGTTTCCTTGTTCGTGTTATTTTGAATTGAAGTATTTTTACGGGACGATGTAAGCGAGTTTGCTGTTTATTTTTAATGTGTCATTTTGTAATCTGTAGATTTTATATGATATATAAATAAATAAACATTTACACAACGATACAAATAATTAATGAATAAATATTAATGAATGTATATATTTAATGAAATTCACTTACAAAATTGCGTATTTTGCTTAAAGACAAATCAATAAACGCTCCAAGCATTGAATAATTTAGAAACATTGGTTTAGTAAACTGAAAAACATCCACATCAAACAAAATGTCTTAATTATTTAATCGTCATCAATAGACGGAGAAAATAATTATGTTATAACAACGGCGCGGCCTCCGAAGCGCACAGCAAGCTTCGATCGACGAAACACCTATACACTTGATACGCGGTGCTCTTGGGAACGGGAAATTGTAACTAGTTCGACGGAGAAGTTTGCGCTCGAACACTCCACGCTCGCTTTAATGCGATCCACGGAGAGGGGGTCAGTGTCAACTGGTTTATTTTAAAGTTATGGGAAGCCTCTTTTGACGTTTAAACATTGAAAAAATTCAATGTATTGTCGTCTAATAAGGAATTCCAGAGCTTTCATTGGAAAGGATTATTTTTTGGAATGGGTACAATGAGAAACCAAATGAGATCATATATCATACCTAAATGAATCATAAAGACCAGCAAACCTAAATAGCTTTGAAAGCTTTCATGTTTTACTCAATGAACAAAACAGATAAAAAATGTTCTTAATGCCCGCTATATTTCACGACTTTCAGCCCTCCGAACAAAAACTACACCTCAATACGCTAATGGACATCGCTGAGAACAAAACAATCTAACAAAAACACATAATATCTTATTCCTCTTAGATATTTTACAGATAATACAAAGAAAATATTACTTAAATTAACAATGAAAAAAAATTAGGAATCGCGGTGTTTACCACTAAGGAGTTCCCTTGACTGGAGCAATGTATGAATAATAGGAATGGCCTAAGTGAAGAATCATGTAATAAAAATGCATTATCATCGGAATTTAACTAGTGCGCCAAATTTCAACTTTATAGGTTAATCTTATGTTTATCACTTCATAAGACTTCATAGGAATTTCATAGTAAAGTTATAATTGAACGTGGAAGATTTAAACGAGCATTGCTTTTAAAAATTATAATAACGAACGCTCACTCTAGGACCCTGTGTGGTGAGTGCCATGGACAGCACATATAGTAACACACACAGGTACCAAAAACAGAAATTTTAAATCATCAATCAAAATGAAACATTATAAACACAACGACCCGGGAACAAACATTTATCTGTCACATAAATGTCTCGCTCAGCCGTAGAACCCGAACACCGGGACCCCTCGCTGGCGATCGCTACCAACTAGGCCACGGGGTCATCGAATAAGAATATTATTGGAAATAGCTACATGGTGTAATGGAAATTAATTAATTTATCAACAACAATCAAGCTTGTGTGTAAACCATTTTTCTCTAATTTGTGGATCATACTAAGTATTAGACGAAGCAATCATATTAAGTCCACGATTGGGCAGTGGGGGGTGTTTTCTTTGTACTAACAAGATTTAAGAACAAATACTCTTACTTTTTACGTTCTCTTTATATGTTGTTATATGGTACTCTGTGTATTCTTTACGTACTTCTCTACATATCGTATTCATTCTAGAATTAGCTACGTAAATGTCACTGGCTAAGCTCTTCTATTCCCAGGCCAACGATACGAAATAAATAAGTAAATAAGATTGTAACTCATACCAATATGAACTTTATATTATCATAATTTAAGATGAACTTTAACGAATAAACAATTTATTGATTACATCGTAAAATAAATAAAGCTACGACACAAATTGAGCCATAGACAATTAAGTTAAAGTTTTTAATCCCATAGCATGAAATTTATCTCGTCTTGTTACCGTTAGTTCTGGCAGAACTCTAATTCTCATCACGCTCACGCTATGATTAGTTAAGTTAGAGTATTAATTAAATCATGAAAACTCAAAACGAGCCCGGGTGACTCTTCCAAAAAGAAAGTCCACTAGAAGCTGAAGTGGATAATCATCAACTCCCAATCACAAAGTCCCCAATAGTAGCTTTTAAAAATACAATTTGTACGCGCAAACGTACGCTACACAGAGTAACATTACACCGCCCATAGCAGACCCGTTGTAAACAAACGCATCCCTATCACCGCGTATATTCGTTGTGTAAATAAAATATGAAATGGGAGCGAGAGCGAAGGTACCATCCAATCAAATTTAAATGAGAGAATTTCCGAGCAGCGACCTTGACAACGAGACGTAAATATATCGGGGTTAAGTGTTCACGATGTATATACCAGGTGTATATGTATTCTGCACGGGGAATTAACACGCAAACCATGTCATCCACTCGGCATTACGTGCCAGTGAATGCCATTGAAGCTTTGTTTGTAATTCCAACTGCTGTATTCTATTTTTACACTGCAAACGTACGACAATGGTAGCTATTTTAACTGTTTAACTAACTTCTAAACCGTGTAGTTGAAGATTTATCTCTCCTAAGTAGTTATAGAATATATTAATAGTAAAAGAACAAGAGCCAGATCTACGTCTACACAATCAACTTAACGCTACGGAGAAAAAACTAGTTCTAATTTTCGATTTGGTATGAATTCTATTGACATGTTACTCGTAATAAGGTTCGCAAAATAGCTTCGTGAGATAGCAATGTGCAGATCACACAGTCCGTTAAAGTTATCAATTTCATCACCGATGAAAGAGATTATTTTTCTCTAACATAATCATCGCCATCAAAAAGGACTAAGGTTCGCCTAGTGACAAGATGAACTAAGGTATTAAATAACACTACTAAAAATAACTGGGTTCTGAGGGCCAATTGTTATATAAATCTAATCAGGGAAAGTTTATACCTGGCAGTGAACTATACAAAGCTAACTGACATATGCGAGTGAATACAAATAATCAAGAATGAACATATTATTTTTAGAGTGCAACCTGTGCCCATGACTTAATCATAAACGATTTTGTGAATGATTTTATGTCTCGAATTAAGAATCTTTTAAACCACTATATTTACATTTATTCTTGAGAAAAAATGCATCTTGATTATAGTACCTAAAATACTCTCATTTCTATGACATAGATTCTACATTTACAAAGTGTTCTAGGAATAAAGGAGTGAGATCTTGTTAGTGCTTTAATACAATATTCGTTATTTCCAAATCTAAAAATAATCACCATTCATAAATTCGGCCATAAATTCTGTGGTCGTTGTAAAGTTCAAATACACTTTGGTCCGGGGAAAAGGCGCACCGACGTGACTTAACCAACTAATTTAAGTTGTTCATTTCGCACAACAAACGAAAGCTTGAGACCACCACAAATTATACAACTTGAAATACTGTTAAAGAATACTTTTATAAATGTTTTCCCTGATAATAAAGGTATATTGCAAAGTTTTTCAAACATTAATTAAAAAAGACTCAAGTAACTGAGGTCTACAAGGAACATTAGTATAGTACAGCCGATATCAGTGGACAAAATTGGGATAAATATCTTTTAACTACTTAGCGGTGCAATCTATTGTTCTAAGAATATTAAATAATTAAATAGAGGTTCAGATAATGCATATTTTAAATTATATAGATATCGTATATGGATTATCCAAGAGGAATCTAACACATTGCATCTTTAGCCTGCTGCAATAATAGAAAAAGTCTTGACTAAGACGTTTAGTAAAGGCATACGTTGATACTTCTAACCGGGACATTCCCAAACACAACCCAAGATGTGTAATATCTTGTAAATCTTGTTAAAGTGAGTCGTGACGCGTAACGTATTAAGCGACTGCCAACAACTTCAGTGCGTGCGGAAAAGGAAAAATTATGGGAAGACGTGAATTTAATAAAACTTAAGAAAATATTGCCACCATAAACAGCTCAGCCCTCGCCAACTAATTCGAAGGTTTACGACGTCAGGAGAACAGTAAATTGTTGCATTTGATTGCGAACGAAATCCAATCCTAACAGCTGGGTTTTAAGGACCACGCGAAACGGTTAAGTGAAATAAAACAACTTTGATGCGAGGGCGTTTATCACGCCGCAGTAGTTTCGAAGCGTACATTATATGTGATTTTGTTGATAATGGAAAATTTAAGTAAAAGACTGGATACATTTTTGTAAATTTAGTGACTCATTCGTTGTACACAGTTCAACCAAACTGCAAAACAACGTTACCTTCTTATTAATATAGCAATGTATACAAAATTAGTCTTCAAGTTTAGAACAACAGTAAAAATAAATTGAATTAAAATCCCTTAAGACATGATTGAAAGGACGTTTTACTTAGAAACAGCTAAATTAATCTTTATTGAATTCAAAGTACTTCTTCTATAGGTATTAATTATATACGATTCAACATGATGAAAAATTTTCAAATATTCTTTATCCATTTTCACACGCGAAAGAATAGATACGAATTACGTACATACGTATTACGAGGCGTATCAAATAAGTAACAAGCAATATCTTTACGACAAATAAATAAAAATTGCTAAATTAAAACCTGATTTTTACAAAAAAAAAAATACAATAATAACTTTAACGAAACTCTTTCATTTGTAGCACACGTGAAAGCGTCAAGCCCTAATTTTAAGCGGCCAGTGTGAGCAACCCGAATTGGTGCTTTATTCATACAATCAAAGCGAAAATTGTTGTTGAAATTCTCCTTTTATTGTGCAAATTCAGGACGGCCTTTCATCTGAAAACCGCCACCAATTTGTGTGTTTATTGCGGTCCTCAAACCATCTATTACAACTACCGACATCAATTGATACCCGTGAACTAAACGAGCAGTTAATTACAAATCAAGTTATATTATTTACCTATTGGACATTAAATTCTCTAAACATTATTTCAATGTCAACTCTCAAGCTATCAAATATTAATAAAGATAAAAATTACGAATCAAGCAGATATCAAGATTCAGATCAGATTATGACCATCTTTGAGGCGGTTGAACCTCATCAAATTCGGTTCAGTAACTTTGGTGTCATGCTCAAACGTGCAAAATTAATGACACTCCACACCTCTCATGATAGCACAATTTTACAATTACATCTTACGCACACATTTAAACATTTTGTTTACACACATCAGCGATGCTTTAAGTGCGTACTACTCCCACTTCAATTGCTTCACCTCATCTTTACCATATAGTAGGGTTGCCAACATACTTATATACGCGACGTTTCAACTTCAACCCTACGAGTCTGTACCACCGAAACTGCTATAACAAACCCAATTAGAGTTCTGTATAAAGTTAGCCGGGGCAATAGCAGAAGTGTGTGGTTCTATTTCGCTTTTGGGATAAAACTTGGTAAAATTCGCGCTGCTAAAGGTGCATTAGTGGCCCGACCTTAAGTTTAGTTGTAAAATAACAGCGAAATTGACATCGCGTCCCAGTGGCAACATTTGCCTCTCATGCCATTAATGTCGTTTAGCTCAAGTCATAACATTAAGGCGTTTAAGCAAAATGGCATAGCCGCATTACGTTTGCCCCTAATGCCTTGAATAAAGACTTATCTTTTATGTATACTTTGTCGTGAAGAGTTCATCTAGAGGCGGATTTTTTCAGCTTAAGCACTACAGTTGAAACATTTCTGAGAGTATTTTAAAACAGCTCAGTTCCAAAGCCACATCAAGAACCGGTCTCCCGCAAAACGGTCGATACGGTTTCAACTTTCTACTGAAATTGTAACACAATAGAGAAATGAGTTTCCGTGACTTCGGTACATATTGGCGTAGGCTTAACCCATTCACCTCCGAGTCAAAAAGTGCTTAGTAAACAGTTCTAGTTGGAAATGCCATAAGTCAACGGGGTTTTCTAATGAGTTATACAAATTATTACGAGCATGGAAAAAATGTCGTAATTTGTATGGAAAGTTTCGTGGACTCGGAAATTGGAGTGTTTGAGGCGGTCTTTACATATTTATTTGACTGCGTTGAGGTCGGAGCTACATTGTATTCGTAATGAGTATTCAACAAGGGCAGATTCTCTATTCATCTCTATTTTTATATTATACTACAATGACTTCATAACCCATTAATAGTGACTCCGTTTGATAGACGGACCTACACGGAGCAACAATTAGGTTCAGAAAATAAGTTTAAAGTTTGTTTTTGATAAATTTAATCGTGCGTCTTACTTTAACTAATTCCAAAACCACACGTGATGAGAAATACTACTCTTATCCAAAAGTGAACTCATCCATTAATATATTTACAATCAATAACAAAATTTCGTGTTTCACCAAGCTTCGAGGAATACCGTCAGCCTTTAAGCTTTATCGGAAGCCTGACGTTGTCATGTTGGGCACTAAATCCTGGGGGTAATCAATATTGAAGTAACGTGCTACACGATCTAGACATCGGATAAAGGCTTGTGAAATTCATTCCGCTAGCCGATTCAATCGTATCCAATTTTCAACAGCAATCTACCTTGCATGTGTGTCTACAGGTACGAAACCTCCAACGAACATCGTACAAATTGATTGTTTTACATCACATGTTGTTGCTAGCATTGGACGTCCACGAGTCTTAATAACGAGGAAACACCTGTAAATAATCAGTGATAATACCCAATTCTTGGATCTTGGATTCTTGAATCAAAAGCACATTACCGAAACAGTAAAAAGGGAAAAAAAACTCTTTTATAACAAAATACCGAAGAGACTGAATGACGTAAAAGCCGTATTATATTATATATATATATATATTATATTATATAATGATTTGAACATGAATTTGAAATCAGTCAAGTAGTGATAAATACTGTCAGAAAAAGAAACTCCTTAGGAGTTTCATACCATTTCTTCTTTCAGAATCAATGGAGACTTACGAGATTAATAGCGTAATTTGACCTTGGAAGTGTTTGTAAAGCATGTAGGTCGAGTACTATGACGGACTATGACCTTCAAACACTTAAGAATATAACAAACTCTTATAAAATGCGATGCAGGTTTCCTTGCGTTGTTTTCCATCGCTGACTACAGAATTCGAACCCACGTACCCATTACCAAAGCCTGGTGTAACTAGTAACCACAAAACTATAAATTAAATAAATGTAATAAAATGATATTTTATTACAAGTTGCTTTTTAGCCATTATGATAGAAGACATGAAAAGTAAAGAAAAATCTTTCAGAGATGAAAATAGATATTGCGAAAAAAGGTGAGAATCCGACAATGTGACCGTTATGGGTCATATTGGCAAATAATGGTGGCTATAAGTTCAACAAGTACCCTTAATACCAAAATTGTTGTTTGAATTTTCTATATGAATTTATAATTAAAAACACTCCAGAAAAATTAGCAAGCGTGCTGTTCGCCATTAAGGAGTTCCCTCGTCTGGAGCCATATCTCAGTAGAGTCATGCATATAATAAAAATGCATTATTGCAAAGAAATTTGTATAAAAATAAAATCATAGGTTAAGAGAAAGTAGCTTTAATTCAGTCTGCAAAATTTGACCCAACAAACATACCTACTAACGAACCAACAAAAATTGCTAATTAAACAAAAGCTTCTAATAATTATAATTAGACCAATAAATCGTAATAGGGCTGGCCAATCTCTCATTATGCTAAGTTTGAATTAGACTAAAATCAAGTAAAATCCAAAGCTTTACTCTCATTGTAAATAATCCTGAAAGAGTAATTTCCGCAATTAATGAACACTTTCTCAGGAAAGGGAAAATCGAGTATTTCACAGTCAATTCTGACTTACGATCCTTTTAATTTTTCATACTTAATTTTGGAGAAATAGTCCAGTAGATATACAGTATATGTCCAGCAGTCCTATGTCCAGCAATGGACCTTTAGAGGCTGATAGATAGATAGTACAGTAGATCTAATTTTAAGTTAAGTTCATTTCCAAGATCCTTGGCACCTTGTTGTTAGGTCATGTGCTTGGTGGATACGGATTTCATTCGTGGTCGAAAGTTCAGATCTTAATTGGGGGTAGATAGAAATTTATTCCTAGAGGAATAATTAGTGCGTCTGTGTATAGGATATCTCATTGTTGTACAGTGAAATATCGCATAGCACATAAAATCCTAGCGTGTGTGAATGATATCAATTAATAAGCGTTGATTTATTAATTCAGCAATATTAGTAACTCATTTACAAAATGTTACTTACGGTATTGAATCGTAATTTTAGATCGTCAATTTATTTAATCCTATAAAGGTATCATGATTATATTCGTCAATTAAACATTGGTTCCGTTATTAATTTTCTATAAATGTCTAATAAAAGTAAAATTGGTATTCGATGAATTATAGATTAGAAAAGAGATCCTCAGCTGTGTTCAGAACTAAGATCGCGTCCGGTGTTACAACTACATAATTATCTGTTAGACGGTAAACACTTACCATCAGCATGATTCGTCTACTCGTTAAGCCTACAATAAATAATAAAAAAAAACAAATTCACGCAAATGCTCTTCTTTTCCACAAAAATAATCAATTATAAAGTGTCTATACAACTGTCGCTAAGCGACAGTCGTGAGTGCTAATTCGACTTCTGAGAAATTTCCTAATTCCTTGAGCGTCAAGAGCCATTAATTAGGGAAAGAAGTCATTAGAGACGATTAAAAAAAAGTTCAAGTGGTCGCCCGGAATATAAATATGCCAAAATGGAGTAAAAGTTGAAACTCCGAGGCGATTATAATAAAAAGTTTAGCAATGTGAAAAAGTGTATGATCACTACGGTGTTTTGTCTAGTTAGGCATCAACCCATGTACAGTTTAAGTTACGAATAAGCTTCTCTAGAATACTCGTAAGCTCTCTTTATATTGATCAATGGTAATTAAGAATACAGTGTGGACATTAGTCAGAAGTCACAAAATAGGCAACCAAAGACGATTCGAATCGCCGCATTCGCTGATTTACCCCGATTCACAAATAAACATGCCGTCGGTAACTTTTTGTGCGGCGCGCGGTTTTTAAGGTCAACCAGCACTTGCGTACTATAGGGTTGAAAGACCGCGCCCGGGCCCCGATTATCGTATTAACAAAAAGGAGAGCCTCTAAACGAACGAACGAACGAACGTTACGAACGCATACTCGATACACTACGTACGTACGCACCGGCGACGTGCAAACACGCACGCGGATCGCGAATCGACACGCGGCTATGATAAACACGGTGATCGATATGAAAGTGTATTTGTTTTTCTTGCGTGTCAAAGGAGATGGGATCTGTTACGTTTTGACGGGTTTCGACACGAGACTTACGCAACGGGACGGGCACGTGGGTAGCACCGAGCGGTCGGTCTGTAGGTCGTCAGCCGCGAGCGGGACACGTCGGGTGACTTGAGGATTATTTACGGGTGTCGCGGAAGGCAGCGGGTGAGTCGCCGCCGGTCGGGCGCCCTCGGGAGCGAGGTGCGGCGTGGAGCGCGGCCCGAGCGGGACTGGGCCGCTATCCGCCGCGCCTGCGTGCCACCCCTTCCCCGACCCCCGGACCCCGATTGATGTAATATTTATCTTGGATTAAGAACTAGATAAGGAGCCAGCGAGACACGCCACGAGATCGCTCCCCGATGAGTTTTTATTCGGGGCTATTGTAATACGCTAACGAAGAATTTGTAAACTACGAAACGTCGCAATAAAATTTGGTCTATCTAGATTTTGTTTGGTATTGTTTTGGTGTAAATATGAAACGTCGGATGGTTCTCTGAAGGTATCGCCACGCTTGATTAATGCTTGGCGGCATCTCGGTCGGATCAATCGGAGGCTCGCGGGCTAAGCCGGCAGCGGTCGGGCGCGGTCGGATGCGGTCGGGCGAGGTCGGGTGCGCTCGTCGGTGACGTCACCCGGGACGCACGCGCGGCGACAGGTGGGCGCAATGCGCCGTACCTACGAGTATCATATGATTATGACGTTTCCTATTCGGTTCGCCGGCGGGACGTACGGGTGTAAATTGGCTGCGGAGAGTTCGCGCACTGCGATAGCTATGTGGCCGACTGTCATCTGTTTATAAGTATTCAAACAACTTCTGACAACAAAACGTAACAAACTAAATGGTCTTGTTTATATTTAAATAAAATAGCTAAATAACTTATTATCAGCTCCAACAGTATAAGTCTACAGATCAAATCCAGCCAAATGATTGCGTATCTTTATACATATTTTTACACCATATGCCTACATTTGGTTAATGAATGAAATATATTTCGAAATTTTATGTCAAGTAAAGCATGCCAAATTATCTGTCATCGTGAATTAAATTCACGTATTCGAAAATACGTAACAAACTAAACAACTCCTTAAGATGACATTGGAATAATACTTACAAACTGTCATCATAGATTAACCTCTACATCTGCTATGAAGGTCAACAAATAAAAGAACAATGTATTCATTTATTCATTAATTCGAAAGCCAACCGATAAAGCAGCCCACCCACACGTCGAGCTAAACTTCTCTAACAACAACAAAAATTAATAACATCCGCGCACTACAGACCAAGTTTGAAATTAACAAAACGACTGTTTCAAAGCCGACTCGTGATGCGTGGCGGCCGCCTCTACCCACAAAGAATAACAACCTCCTCTATAAATTAAAAACTCAACATACTAATACGTATAGGTATTTGATTTTACTTACACGTAAAACAATAACAATCAAAACACTCACATTAATGCACTAGGATTACCTACTTGTTGGTGAGTGTATGATTTGAGAATAATTTATATATGTCGTAGAAATGTCCGCTCTATTTGGGAATCCCATCTCGATTTACGGATTTTCACAGATTTACTTAGGGTCATACGGATATATCATTAACGTTATATTTTCTTTTTAATTAATACAGACATGTAAAGCTAACATATTGAAATCTAATCGCTCTCGTTCTGTACGTAGCACATCTACGCTCGTAGATAGCCACTGTAGCGTCTACGAACTCGGCGATAATTCGCTACGTAACATACGTGCTACGAGATTCGTAGCAAACGTTGTTTTATAACAAGAAATGCCAGCAACGGACAACCTAATGACAAAACTATATTATTACTAGTACTGGTTACTAATAGTACTGCATATTACTGTATATTGCATATACACGACGAATTAGTAGTCACAATAAAAAATATGTTTAGTTTTTTTTAGTTCAGTAAGCATTTTAGATGTTACCCAATTGAAATAAAAAAAAATACGATTTTACCCAAGCTTACATCAGTAAAAGTCATATCAAAATCAGTTAAGCCGTTTCTGGGATAAGCGAAAAAAACATGCTGTAATAGTTTTATTATTATGTATAATAATATTAATATAACTATCTGTCTTCAACGACTGATAGATGTTATATTTTAAAGAATATCCTGAAATTATTATTATTAGGTGACATGTGTAGGATTCTGGTATAGCCGAGAATATAGATATTTTGAAAATTTGATATAAATGTCATATATCTTTTTATCATTACAATTAATACACACCGGTGCAATATATAAATTTTAAACAAGTAGAGCCGTGAGCAGTCATATAATCACTCCTTGGATAAATCAATAATAATTATCAATTATTGTTGTAATTACCAATCAAATAATTACTAGTATACTATCTAATTGACTGAAAAATAAAAACACTTGATATAAACAATTGACAAACGCGCAGACGAGTCATCTATTGTTTGTAGAGTCATCTAATCACCAACTAAGTCACCGCCGCCCATAGCCATCAATAACACCTAAGGCACCATCAAGCAGGTCAAAATCAATGAATAGTATAAAAAAATAAAAATACGCTTTTAAACTGCAAATAAA
Organism: Calpodes ethlius; assembly: GCA_018251375.1. NCBI lineage: Eukaryota > Metazoa > Arthropoda > Insecta > Lepidoptera > Hesperiidae > Calpodes > Calpodes ethlius. The sequence continues at coordinate 5,449 of DWPA01001536.1, read as the reverse complement.
TTAATACCTATACTATCTACCATCGAAGAGTTCTCTCGTCTGGAACCAACACTAAGTTTTCTATCAAGTTATACATGTCATAAAGGTTTATTGTCATCGGAACACAAGCAATGTGAAAAATTTCGACTTCGTAGGTTAAAAGCAAGTACTTGTAGTTCAGCTTGCAATATTTGACCCAAACAAACTATTAAACAAACAAACATTGCGGCTTAAATAAAAGCTTTTAAAAAGAAACAGGGGCTTTTCATTGATTCCTGTAATACTTTACAAACATAAGTTACATTTTTACACGGCGATAATGATGGATACCAGTAGACATAATACACAACATCGTTTCAACAAGACTACTACGCTTGACGTTTGGCGTCTAGAGAGTTTAGCTTAAAAGCTCTTCACGAACTCGTCCGCAGAGTATAATCTGCGGCAAATAACACTTGGGTGACATAAGTAGCTCAAAGTTCGTTGTCTATAACACTGGGCTGATTGAAGCATCGCGATGCTTGTAAAGTCATGAATTTCGGACAAATACATTTAATTTTACGTTACGTTAGTTATGTAGACGCAGTGTATGTGGACGCAGGGTTCATTCCCGCATTGGGCTGTACAGTCACGAGCGCAGCGTCATGTTACATGCGGCGACGCTGGTTAAATTGTCTGCTTATGTAGATATTAAGACCTTGTTTATATATTCTTCCTCTTTTTACATGATGATGGGCCTTATACGTTTGTATAACGTAAAATTATATAAAAAAAAAACTATAAACATGCTTGCATCGTACCGATCCTTTGGCTTTATCATCAGAACCTTGAATGTTCTCTAATATCAGTATTTCCCAATACAATTAAACGAGCTCAAACTCGATCGCGATGCGCCTTTTTATTTCAAATTTCTATGGTTACTCTACATTTTATCATCTGACCAGCTCTGTGACACTGTTTTATTGAATTATCGTCTGATTTACATATGTGTACTACATTTCAGCTTATTCGGACACTCGAAAGTGGGTAACATTTTACTTACAAGATTGATTATAGACAGACACCGGCCAGGTGAAACGAAACAAAAGTTTGTAATAAATTAATAGTTGAAAAAACTATAATCAAGATGTTATTCTGCAAAGAGAAAAATGTGTGCTGTTTACCATTGAGGATTTCTTTCGTCTGGAGGCATTTCTAAATGTACGAGTACTATCAGGTCATCGGAATCAGAACAGTGTGACAACTTTTAACTTCATAAGATAAGAGAAAGTACTTCCAATTCAAACCCAAACAAACACACTAACAAACATTGCAAGTTAAAGAAAAGCTTTTAAAAAGTAAGATAACTATCAAAACAACAAACTTTGTCGTATACCGAAGGCATAAAGTTCCATAAAGTTCGACGCTAGAAGTGAAGTTAAATCTATAACTTCAACTTGCGCTCAAAGTGTTACACTATAAAGACACGTGTGACCTAAACATTGACAGTTACTCTGAAGCATTACTCTGTAAAGTTTTTAATGTAACAGACCTAACGGACGCGGCGGTATCCGCACGGAGACTAAAAGACAAAGTTTGAGTTTTAACTTGTTTAACACATTCACACACAACGCATTGTTATAGGTATACGATACTACCATACGACATAAAATGAAATATCAAAATAGGAGTGACAGCATTGTGACAAACACAGGCCAAATACTTTCCTTAAGTATCAGTCACTTTCAATATATATAAGTATGAATGCAATAAATAACTAATATTGCTGCCTTCACATAATTGTTTGCATGCGACCAATACAACGTTGGACAGACAAAATTACGATGGATGTTTTCTCAATTGGCGGCCAGACGTTACACTAATTTCATCATTTTTGATTTTCTCCCTCATTTTCACAGCTGGTCACATTTGTGAGACTCCCCCTCCTTAGTGTGACTTTATTTATTCTGCAATTTCAGAACTAAAAAATATTCAATTAAAACAGCCACTCCAAAATTAGTTTTATAAGTGTTTCGAGAATTCATGTTATAAATTCAGATAGAAATTTCTGTTTTATTACTTAGTTACATTCGATTTTAACGTGACGTAATATTACGTCACGAAACTTATGACCCCCACTTTCCCGTATCATATAACGCGTCACATTTCGTCAACATCCCCTTCCCTTTAACGGGTGACGTAATTTATGGATAACCCCATACTGTGGAACGATAAAAATTGAAATTAACAGCTTAACACCCCATTGTATTCTATATCACACCCGCTTAACATAATATTATACACATCAGAAATTTCCCCACCATCAATCATCCATCCAACTTTTGCATACAGGTCGCACTGAAAATCATCTAATTCCTTTACTAAACAAGACTGCAATGCAGACTTTTTAATGGCTCACTATGTCACAGTATTCACTTGTGAAAGACCGTTAAATTTAAGTCATGCATTTTTCTTCTTTCAGATAACTTATCACAAGATATATGTTAAAATACGGTACAAAAATAACAAATTTAATCCGCCAACAATGCTTTACCAAAAACATTAAACTGCTTAACCAACTACTAGTGGGATTTATTAACAAGTTCTTAGACCACTTAACGAGAAATAGCACTTAGGTCTGTTCCGAGAAAATATATTGTAGCGAAGTAATGTGCATTTCACCAGAAGAACTAATCTCGGCTACGATAAGGACGATTAAACGGCGCGTCGCAATGACGCCAGACTTGCCTCTGCAGTTACTACACCTACTTAAATTAGAATTACACTAAAATTGAAACAACTATAGATATTATTAACAACCGCGTTACGCAGATAAGTCACAAAATCAAGAATTCTGTTCTTCAGTTTAACTTCTCGATAACTCCTTGTCAAAGTTTCTAGAGGTATTTTAATAAATTGTACACTAAAAGTACTAACCATGTGTATATCGTTAATATAAATTCAGTTGCATAGACAGATACCTGGGATACGTGCTATGTGTCAAACAAAATGACGTGATTCGCCTGTCTTGCCATAACATGGTGTCCAAATACTAAACCATAAATATTCTTACAGTAAATCTATATATTGGTAAAAATTTTAAGGTTATATATTGTAAGAAAATTGAGGCAATCTAACATTTATTGTATATTACAATATTAACATTTTTTATGATGACAGAGTACCTGATGGTACGTGATCATCATCGCACATAGACAGTAGTAACACTAATTAGTAACAGTGGTGCACGACCGGGGGGAACTTGCGTTTAAGGATGGATAAAACCCTAAGTACATGTAGACACGGCGACTATGCGATGCGTTTTTTAAATGCCTGCGATCTTCTTCTGACAATGGCCAATTCATGTACGGACGCTGCATGAACAGTTTCTGCGTTTTTATACATTCTCTGTTACCATTGCGGTCGAGTTCGGCCGTATATCTCAAAATAACGGAGTTTGGAGTTCCCATGTGAACCCACGCAAGGCAGTAAGTACGAAAGTAAAACGTAATTCCTTTACGTAGAAAACTGAGTTTTTTTACACTATAAATGTAGCGAAAAACAAAACCGGTACGCAACGACCGCTTGAGAACAGCCCGGGTAAATAGGTCTTGCAATACCAATATCCCATGCACGTCACATAGCCGCCATGAATAAATAAATGAATAAAACAAACCTCACTTGCTCCTCTAAAGTATCCAGGTAATTGGGAGATTGTAGACCTTTTCTTATCCGAGATAGTCTTTCAGGTACAAAGAGAAGATTATATATTGGTATCGTTACTTTTGATTTGCTTCAAGTTAATGTTCCTTATATTCACAACTAGTGACTGACTTGAATTTCAGTGATACTTTTTATTGGACGTTTAATATCTTTCATGTTTAATTAATACAGCTGCTACAGGATCTATTTATTATGTTTATAAATATTACCGATAAATATTAGACTTATTTTTTAAGTACCTACCATCAACGAACGCCGATAAGTTATAATTTTACTGGAACCAAATAAAGCATATTCGTAACTAGATATTGATCGCGGCTCCGCATGAGTGTCCGATAAAACGCCAATAAAAAGGTTGTCAATTCGTTTCTACCATTGATTTCCAGGCAACGCTTTATTTTTAAACACTTCCTTTAATTTGACTGTAATATACACATTAATGGACCTTGGAACAACGATGTATCCTATGGTACTCGTAAACTTCTCAATTAACTCCGTACTAAAAAACATATCATAAGGACGCTCCGTTGCACCGTGAAAGAAGAACAAATAAACACCCTTTCGCATTCATATTAATATAGATTAATACCAATAAAATATTTGCAATATAAATAATCAATGAATATCGTCAAACACAGATCGCGTCACAACTGTCAACTTGAATTATTTCGATCTGAAATTAATACAGTCCCCTTTGACCTGCACACCGAAATACGTTATGGATAAACTGATGTTAAATGGACTGATTGACTTGAAACCACGTATTAATAACAGTTACGTCACATTGCTGATGTTTTTTTACATCTGTGTTAAAACTCATTAATAATTTTATTAATCTTTTATCCATTGTGAGTTTTGGCTCCAGATGAAATAGATACCTAAAATATGTAAATAACTTCACACCCACATACACTTGTAACCCGCACTGGTGATACGCACATATAGAGAAATAAGTTCATCCACCTGAGCACATTTATACGTTAAATAAATATCTACCTTCGACAGAATTGAACTCGGGACCAGTCGCTCCGAAGAAAACTACCAACTGGACTAGTCGTCATTATATAGCCTCGAAGATAAAAAAACGACTAATAATAGAATAAAATATTACAGAACAATATTTTCCTGTTCACCTAGTATAATATTATTAAAACTCGTCATGCTTCAAACAACTAGACGAAAGACTGAACGATCACAAAAGCTTGAGTGAGTCAAAAGAAACGAGTCACAAAAGAGAAAAACAACATAACAAAAATTCATTCCTTTCGTACAATGTAATCTCCCAATTAGGGAGTAGCGTTGTCATGCGTTTGTTGTGGGGAAAAATCATCTACATTATCCTGGTCATATCTCTTCTTCACTGAGAATGAATTGCGATTTCACTCACGTACAGTTGTATAATGGAAGTAGGTGGCAACGGTGAGGAAGAATAGTCGCTCTACTGAAGATGCCATCAATACAAATATAACGTGTAACAAAGCTATGAAACACTGCAACTTTATAATCTACATATATATATATATAGATTATAAAGTTTCAGTTTTATATATATATAGAAAAGAAAGTCGTGTTTTAACTCATGAACGACTGAACAAATTGGTGGGGAGGTAGCTTAGGGCCAGGCGACGGACGTTTTAAAGTGTGCAATAAGGGATGAATGTTTGTATGAAGAATGAGTTTTTTGCGGCAATTTACATGTAAAATTTTTGGTTGCCATATATTTTGTCCACACTTAAAAGAAAAACTTGCCTTGCATAACGTAAATATC
>DWPA01001535.1:0-18215 GCA_018251375.1 Calpodes ethlius | reverse complement strand
CAATAAAATAACATGTTTTAGATATGCATTTATTTAAGATTTTAAACAATAATTCTTCTTTATAATATGTATAGTAAACTATCTATACTAAAAAAAATATTGTCAATTTCTTTCTCTCATTGGTTGCTAGGTAACACTTTGTTGTTAGACACTTGCTTGAATTTGGCTAAAATATACATCGTAATGGATCTTCTCTCAGAAATGAGAAGTTTATTCGCAGTAAAAAATAGCCTATAATACTCGTCGTCCTCCCAACTATCTCCAAACCAAAAATCAAACCATAGTGACGCTTCGATACGCCGTGAAAGAAGAATAAACAAACACACTTTCGCATTTATAATATGACTACGAATAATTAATATAATTTCTCTTCCAGTTGGAAATCGAAACAGGCCTCTGGCAGGCAGGTTTATTAACTTCATTTTTTCGACATTACTTTTTTATTTAAACACTAGCAAGTGTCTTCCCTGGATTCGGTAAGCTTAAATCTAAATGCTCACACGGTCACACCCTGGAAAAAATACTCGTATACAGACAGGAATCTTTATCCTGACATAACTTTTTTATGCGTACGATTGAAATAAAACAAAGGCTAAATATTATGCCAAGCTTACTACAACATCCATAAAACCCGGGGCTTAATCGGTTATACTGCTTCTGAATTCAGCCAGAATAGAGTGATAGACAAAAGACAAACTCGTAAACAGAAAAAACTTTAAAAATCGTTATAATAGAATCTGTTACGTAAATTCAATTATATTTTATAAGTTTTCTCAAATATCTTCAATGTACATATAGATATAGATAAGTTACAGTTTTAATATGTGCATAATAAACTTCAATATTATAAACAGGAAAGTGTTTATTTGTACTTATTTCACAGGGCAACGGAGAGTTCTCATTATATGTATAATTGTATGAAGATTGTTGTGAGGCTGCAGCATGACATAGTCTACTATTTACCTTGGAAAGATCCACTTTTATTCGTATCTAAATCCTCCTTAATAAAGAGGTATTTTTTGTTAGTTTGAACATAAAATAATACGTTAATACGAAGTGACATAGGCTATATATTTTTTAATCATACCATTACCAATGCGAGGCCGGGACGAGTTCAATTTTTCTCATAGTAATTGAGGCAAGCATTGAATTCGCCCGAGACTAAAACAGGGCAAATACATCACCCGAAGGCAATTTGCGCTCTCAACCGACATAAATATCATTTGAATCGGGATTAACAACGCGGTTTGTTGCTCGAGAATATATTAACTTTACATAACATAAAATATCGTTTATAGTCACGGTGCCTTTGGGGGCATTCAGAATTTATGAATAGGTCTTATCTAGCCACTTAAGCTATGCTTGGTTGGGTTAGTAAACTGTAATCAAAACTTAAATACTGTGCGTTTACAAAATTTCGACAATCATATACTTAGGACGTTGATCACTATATAATGCCTTATCTTGAAGGATATTAGAAAACTATTACAAAATAAACAAAAGGTACCGATTTATAAATTATTCAACACAACCTATTGAGGTTCCCTTCATTTGAAGCCTGGGTGCGGTTCCATGATAAATATCTTTCTTCCTTTAACATTGTCTTTCAAGCTGTACTATAGGTTGTAGTATCTTATGTCATGTATATACGGCAATGCTCTTCAAGGGATTTATAATCACATGGTGGCAGAGGCGCCGAGTAGGTTTTATACTAGTTGAATCGTTCATCTTAGACCTGAAAATTGTTGCTGACGTTTAATTTTTCATACTTCATCAGCATCATCATCACAGCCCATAATTGTCCCACTGTTGGGCCTGGGTCTCCTCAAACAATCTCCTCAAACATAGTTCACACACCTTCGAGTACATTATTTATTTCCATACCTTCATAAAGTATTTCATTATCATAGAAATAAAATACTAAGCTGCGGCAGAGAAGAAATTGTGAAATTTTTATATGAGTATAATAAAGGATAATTGTTCGTATTCCCATCCTTGTCTTTCGCATTGTTCAAGAAACAATTGATGTGAAGTATATGATTGATGATATGAGTATTTCATTGTGAGATGTTGTAGTAGCTTTAATGAATATGAGGGTAAGAAAAACACTCGTACTCGTACACTCGCTCTCGGTGTAGCCTGTCCCTGATGTCTCACCGAGTGTGTACAGCCGACATTAGTATACTGGCAAATAATCGTGTAGCTATAAAATTAAATGTACGTTACATACATACAACTTTTGGAAAAATACGATTGTTATATTGTATTTATTTTTAAAATTGCCGTACTTACTTATATTTATATAACTTATTTTTCTTCCTCGATCTTGTAACGTGACTCTTTTCGACGGGATTTAAAATGTTGAATAGCAGATATGAAGTGAAGTCGCGAGGAAAAATATTACCCGAGATGCCGGCACCGACACCGTCTATACCGACATTGTCTATACGAATACATAGGTACTTGTCTCGAATGCCTGAGAACTGTATTACTTTAGGATAAAATAAGCGAATATTTAATAGTATTTAAATTTAGTTTTGTACAAATTGTTGTTTTAAAGAAGTACTTGGAAGAAGAATGAACCAACAAATTGATACGTTGGTTGCCGCAGCACTTATCGAAATTGAATTGGGCTCGCATTGAATCGCTTCGTAAACAAACAACAGTGTTTATTACAAAATGCGTTCTCCGTGACAATGGAATGAAGTGTTGGCTTAAACATATTATGCGATCGTAAAATCGTACCTCCACTCATTTTATGTCGGTAGCGAGGACAATCTTTGTACTTACTGGGTAATATAATATCGGTATGTAGGTACGTATTATGTGATCTTGCAGTTTTTGAGAGCTAAATGAATCAACAATTTATAATCAACCTACCTGTTATTTTATTCCCAATATTATCTTGTTTTTGAACTTAAATAACTTATTGATGGCAATGTATTTAATAATTTAAATATTAATATGCAGACCGCGTGTACTGCTCGAGAATAAATATAATTACGTAGGTATGGACAGTATATTTTATTTCCTATTTATAAATTATTTTCTTCTATTATTATATCAAAAAATATTACATTTTGCAAAACATTAAAGGATAAAAAAATAATTTATGCTAAACTGAATTATCGCGCCATGTTCACTACCCCAGAAAAAATATAATTAAGTGCCAACGTAAAGTACGAAAAATGTAAACTAAATTGCTATCTGCAGGTATTATTTCAGATGACATATTTTTGCAAAACATTTAATGAATACACGAGTAGATATAGCCCAGTCATGCGTTATCCTTAAATTAAGCAAACCAACGCCGCTACTCCGCTCAATGGTGCCTTAATGAACGCGTTAAAAAATGTAGATAGACATTAACACTATAGAAAATTTACTTCCCTTTACGTTGCAGACGGTTGTTTAATATTGTGTTTTGTCCGAAATAATTTAAATTTGAATATTAGGGTTCTTAACTAAACTATTTAGAATACGTATGTATAACAATACTTTGGAAAATTCATTCCCTACGAGCATTATGTAGCAGATAGAAGATAGAAACAATATTTTACGGGCACCAGATAGAAAATTTATTAAGGTGCAAACTTCTAAAGCTCATAAAATTACAACTCTAACTTTTTTACAACTTAGTTAAATAAATATTAATATTCAATAATACTTACTAAACATTAAACATCTACCTACAATGTTTTTATTTTTTATTTATGATATTATTAGGTACTTTATATCCACTTAACTTACTGACTTCACTGGCCGTAAAACTGAAACTTTACAGAAGAAAATACGAAACATAAACAACAGAAGAGCGTATATTGCAGTTAATACACTGTAAGCTTGGCAGTTTTATTTCTAACTTTAAAACCTTACACAATAACTCAAAATAATGTATGTTACTGGTAGTGGAGTACCGAGAGCATTATAAAGGGTGTAATCTCGGAATCTATTTATTTTGAATAGGTACCTATAAAACAACCTTTTTGTATCGTGATTTCGAGTCAGAATATTGAATAGTTTACCCATTTTAACCGTATTTACTTTATTGTGCTCCGTTGAATATGAACGAAAATATTTCGTAGAATTCCTTAAATTTGCATTGTCTTTAAATTGTAAATACATTGAATTAAAATAGAATTCATATTACCATAGTGGTACATAATGATAAGAAAGCAAACTACATCCAAATTATGGGATTATTATGTTAATGAATGCCCTTAATACTTATAACAATTTTATGTATATAAATAGGTATAGAAGAAATATGACATATTACCCACGTTACTACGTGGAAAATTGTATTGGGGATACATGTAACTTAATAGTATTTTTTTCTTTTTCCTTTTACCATAGCAATCCTTACTAGACCATTATGCATATGAAGTACCTTCGTTTAAAACCTGCATTACGAAACACGAACTCACTACCATGACCCTTTAATGAGGTGAGGCTGTATTATAGCTGTTACTATCAACAACCATATTCAGTTTAATGTGATTCATACAATTATTACATGTATTTATCAAATATCAAAAAAAACGTCAATATAATACACATTTTCCATCTCTTCTATCAGTTCTATTTATTCTATCTCTTTTATCCATCGTTCCATCTCCGTCAGATGACATTTTTCTTTATAGACCTATGAACAAGTGATCGATTAAAGGGTTAATAGATCCCTTCGGCAGTGAAATAACACCTGATTTTGTGTTTCCTTGTAGTACCTACATAGTTCTTTTTAAACCGCTCACAGATAAAAAAATGTAAAGGAACTTATCTAATTGCCTTATTCAAATTTGGGTAATAAGGCATCGTTTTTCGAAGCAAAGCAAGGGGCTGTTACTGATACCTATAAATATTTATGCCTACATGTTTCTAACGGAATGGTGTATCTTGTTTTCGCATGAATACACTACAATATACGTGACGTGACGGGTGAATAAATAGGTCGTGATATTCATAAGTTTACGTCAAATGACAAAGGTTCCTATTGTTTGTTGACCGTTTTCACCACAAATCATTGTTCATAATAATTATATAGACGCAGTTTTGTTTAGGTAAATCTATTATTTCTCTGAAGAGTTTTATTTCATCTAAGTTTGAGTTTATGTTATGAATTTAAAGTATTAATTACATTAGAAATAAGTAGCTGACACTTTCCATGTGTGACTTTTAAAAAATTGGAAAACAAAAACCTACTAAATAATAACGTGCCGCATTGCTATATGATTATTATCGAAAAGTCGTAGCCACCAGTTTTCGCTACATTAATATAAAAACATTGACAAAATTATATGGTTTAATGTGCTCCTATAACTATTTTTCAAAAACTTATGTAAAAAGATGTTGAGATAAATGCCGTAACCGGCACCGGTTATAAATCGAACCGAATCCCGTGTGGGTCGTCGCCGCCAACGCTCCACGCTCCCGTTCTCCGTCGACACGACATAGTCAAATTCCCACTCGCGGGAGTCAACAAAGTGGTTTGTACCCAATATTACTTAATCATGTTTTGAACGTGTAATACTGTCTATCGCCACACATAAACATATTATTATTTACAGAAGAAGGCATCACAAAAATTTAAATTATTGTAACGCATCTATCTATCTATCAGCCTTTAAAGGTCCATTGCTGAACATAGGCCTCCCCTAATTTGCGCCACTCAGACCGGTCCTGAACATTTAAATTTAATTTAATGTAAATTATTGTAACGCTATCTAGTAAAAAAAATAATGAATATTCTGTTAATGAACAATAATGTGATAAATATTCACTATTACAGAATAAGACCACAACCACTCAAAAAGAGTTCTCCGCCCAGACTAGGTAGAGATATAGTTCTCCGCGTATGTAACGTTTCAATTATGCAGCTTTCGTTAAAATATAATTATATTCCAGTCCGTTTTAGGACATTACATACAAAGGAATTTACACACGGGGCAAATATTAAATCCGATAGAGGTAGACAGATAAATAACGGAGCCCTTTCTAGAAGGATCATCTGTATTTCATTTTTATCGCAATAAATTTACATTAATAATTACATCCCATAAAATATGTGTATTATTATTGCGATTAATTTAATAAATGTTGAGTGTATTATTAAATACATAAATGTGTAAACAAGTTCAACCTGGTAGAATAGGATATTACTTTTTAGGGCGTTCGTATGTGCGTTTTGACCGAGATTGTAAATTATTACAATTTTTATATGAGTTATCTCCGTTAAGAATAGCACGCCAATTTCTTGAAAACATGAGAAAGTTGTGGATTCAAATGTTATGTGAAATAAATATATGTGTATATAACAATGTAAGTATCGACCCATTGTTTAGTATATTATGACATGTTGATCATTGGACAACCAAAAAAACATTCCCGCAAGGGACATTACTTATACTATTCATACATATACTTTATTCATCTTTCTTTTATTTCTACCAATAAAACAATTTCGACACTATCACTCTTTAGAGCTATTCCGGACTAGATAGGAGCCATCCCATGTGGGTCTAATTCTCAACGAAATTCAATTTTGAAGTTCTATATATTTTTTTATCTGAATCGCATCTTGATGCTACAGCTGTCAAAAATGACATTAACAAAACATTGCAGCACTGACATCGTATTAGACGTCTGTGACACTGTTATGTCATGATTTGTAATGTTTAGCGTATTGAGTCATTGACGCGATATCTCCAATGTACAATATAAAATCATTGCTTTGTTTGGATTATTATTAAATATTCCTGGTTATTTTTTGTTATCTAATACAAGTTCTACATTATTTTACGTACACCGTCAAAAATAATAAACATAAACATGTTTAAACTGCTGGTGGTTTGCACTTAAAATGTCCGAGTTGAAGACGAATAAAACCACGGTTGAATTCGATCCAATTTTGCCTGAAACGGGAATTTTGTTCTACGAAGAATGTCCAACGGAGTATGAAATAGAACGCCCTATACTGTTACCACTTAAGACTTCAACGCAAATTCGATTCGAGCAGCTGCAACACGAGGCAGCGCGTGTTTGGAAAGAAAAACAGAAGACCGCGAAGAAAAGCCAATAAGATTTAATCAGTTATCACTTATTGTGGAAATAATCAAAATGGTGTACACGTTGTTTGTTATAGAAATTATATCAGCGTTTGTGCTAGCTGCATCGCTACTTTATCGATATGGAGACTGCTATCGGAACCACATACTGGTGACAGTCTCTGTACTAACAGCATGGTACTTTTCCTTCGTTATTATGTTCATATTACCACTGGATGTGGCATCGGTAAGTATAAGAATTTCAGTTCATATCTTATCTGTAAAAATAATTAAAAGATCCTTTGGAGTAGTTTTATATTCTAGGGTCTCTATTAAATTCTTTGCTTGTTCTGTAGTCTATAATCTGCTGCTATATATCTGTATATCTATGTATCATAAAGAAAGCATTTTTTATAATAAAATTTTCCTACTAATGAGCAGACTAGGTACCTCAAAACATTAATCATTGTCAGTCACGAACATCATCAATACCAAACATATGACTATAGCAATGCCATCCAAATAGGAAACGAGATCCTACATTATTTAAAAAAAAGGCAGGATTTATCTTTGGAGAGGGAGGTTTCTATCAGGAGCTCCAAATTTTAAGTAGCAACTGCCGTCTATGAACATCAGCAAAACCAAACACATTACCAATGCATTGTAGGCAAAAAAGGCAAAAGGAAAGAAAGAAAGAACCACCTACCTTTAAGACAATATGTCATTTGGCAGCTGACTGAAGCAAGTTAGTAGTACCTTTCCAGGCTAACTTCATAGAAAGATAATAGTACACTCAATAACATAATTATTATTCTAGTTAAATAGTTTATAATAAAAGCCGATATATTGCATATAAAACAAATTCAGTTTTTAAAAAAATATTGTAGATATAGTATATATTTTACTCATTGTCATCATTCTATTTAATAAAATCAGATATTACACAGGGATCAGTTTTAAAAGTATAGAACTATATATAACAGGATAGTAATAAATAAATAAGATGTGGCTAAAACTTCTAAAGAATATTTGCATTTATAATAACAATACAATCATTGTATTCACAGACTGTTTACCGGCAATGTCTCCAAGACAATACTACCACTACTGTGGTAGTTAATGAGACAACTACAGTGTTGCCACCGGGGAACAATTGCCACAAACCATGGAGCTTTGTACCCGACTCAGTGTTCCCCAATCTGTGGCGGGTAGTATACTGGACATCACAGTGCTTAACTTGGTAATGTATACTATATTCAGGAAATATATATTCATAATTGTGATCACAAAATTAAATATAAAAAGGTTTTTAAGTAGTATTACAGTGTGTTCATAAGGTTATGCATTAATACATCTAAAATGAATATACATATTGTCTAATATAACTTGTTAAATTCCTGAAATATTATTATTATTCTAAGTACCTGTAACAATTATAAAAAATGTTCTATAACATTAAACTATACAAAATTAACATATATAGCAAACTGCTCATGCAATCGCCCTTATAGAACGTCCCATAGTTGCCCGCACGGTACACAGAGTAGTGCTCTATGTTTCTTTCCTACTCTGTGCTGGCAAGCGACCCTTCGCAGTAGTTCTGCTCCCGCTCTTGAACTTGAACAAGCTAATCTGTTACAGCACTCGATTTTGTCCTTTTTTATGTTTTGTGCTAACCACCCAAGTTTTTTTTATATTATAAGGGTAAAACCTACAATGTTAATATTTTATTTACACCCTGACCTCAAACTCACTACAAAATTAATAGTTTTGACTGTTTAAATAATCAATATTATGTAACAAAACATACAATTTAAACCACAATAATAAGGGAAAAAAATTTAAAATTGTTTTCAGGGAAATGAAATACATTCAATTTGTTTTTACAATCATAACTTAACTGTTCTAGTTGGGAGTAATTATTCCTCTACTAATCGTAACACTAATAAAGTATCAGTAATTACAATTATCGGTGAAGATGAATTAAAATACCAGATAAAGGATATCAAAGTGCCTAATCGAAAATACAATGAAATAATATCATTGCACAGTCAAACATCTGAAATCTTCCAGTAATACTACATTCATTCTACAAATAAATTTACATTATATGAGATAGAATCTAATTCAGTAATTGTATTTTCATTGCAGGTTAATTATGCCAATGATGCAATCGTACAGCAAGGCTGGAGATTTTACAGTTAAAGGGAAATTAAAATCTGCTCTAGTTGATAATGCCATATACTATGGATCTTACCTGTTCATTTGTGGTGTACTTCTCATATACATTGCTTTAAAACCAGGAGTTTATTTGGATGGACCCAAAATCAAAGCGATAGCGTCATCGGCTAGCAACACTTGGGGATTATTCTTGTTGATTCTATTACTTGGTTATGCTTTAGTGGAAGTTCCAAGAAATTTATGGAATAATTCGAAGAAGAATTATACACTTACCTATAGCTACTTTAAGATAGCTAAACTTAGCACAGACAAATGTGAAGCTGAAGAGAATGTTGATGACATATTGGATGTAAGTAGAATATTAATTCATACTCTGAAAATTTGCCCCGAATCTGACAAAAGTCTCAAGGGCAGTGAATGAAAATATTGTTTGAGCGTCTTATATTTCCTCTTTGTGCCTTACTTGTCAGACGCCAGATAAAATAACATCATAGTATACTCCATCCAGCCCCATGTAGGTTAAAAAAATATTCTGTAACAACTGTGCTTTTATTTGATAATTATAATGAGAAGTTTTGAAAAAGTACATAATTAAATCATTCTTAATTTAAAACACAGAGTCTAACATCCGTGATGGCAGCAGTGGGTCCCACTCATCCACTCCACAGGCATGTGGAGACCATAGTACAGAAGCTTCCCATCCAGCTGCGCGACCGGCTAAACTCACGCGCACCGGCAGAGCGACCTACTCCTCCGTCGTTCAAATCTCTCGTTAACTTACACAAGAAGGTATGAAAATTTAATTATCTGCTTGTTGACAAAAAGATAATACTTGCCATCTGGTAATAAGGGGTCACCATAGTCCATATACATCACTAAAACCATAGACAATAATAAGTCGCTGTCAAAGAATGAATAGAGGGCGAGAGAAATAAATGACTCTCAAGCTTCCCGTTGAAATACAGATGAAGTTGCATAAGTACTGTGAAACTGGGTCAAGGCCCATCAGCTTGTTCGTAACATTTTTCGCACTCATCCATTAGCTATGAGACATTTGTCAGCTGCTTGAAGCAAGGTAATAGTACCTTTCCAGACTAGCTTCCTAGAAAGATAATACTATTATTATTTACTTATTATTGAGGGTACTCTCACAATATTATAATTATATTATAGTTAAATAGTTAATAACATATGCATAAATTGCATACAGAACTAATTTAGTTTAAAATAATTATAATAGATATCTATTTTACTCATCATCATTCTATTTAATAAATTCAGATAATGCTTATGTATGTATAAGCAAAAATTATAATATTTTTCGTCAGACTATCAAAGCCCTCCATGTGCTGCAACGTACCGAAACTCAATGGGGGTTAATGCTGGAGCGGATATTCCACCTGGAAGATGTGGCTACCAATATGCGCTCTCCAGACAGACGATTCCAGCACACCTTCCACACACCCAGACCGAGGGTGCAGAGGATATTTTATCCACCAATATTTGGTTAGTAATTTTATTAGATTTTTTGTACAACCCATTTTTTGTAGAAAGATTAGTTCTATAAAGCAATAAATAAAAATATGTGTTACAATAAAAATGCTTATACTTGAAGCAGTAGTTTTTAAACAGATATTTAAATGTGCAATCAAGAGCCTTTACTTCATATTTATTTATTTTAGTTAGGAGAAACATAAATTAAATTTCTTCATACGATTTTTTTTTCTGTGATATTACATTTTGGCATTCTTTTAAATCACTTGTCATTTTTCTCCAATGTAACGTTGATTATATTATTTTGTGCCTTGCAGAGTGGTACTGGGAATGTTTCATGAAGCAGTATTTCCTAAAGACAATGGCAGTGATAACGTGCATACTGTCGGTGGCGGTGGTGTGGTCGGAGGTGACGTTCTTCTGCAAGAAGCCAGTGCTCTCCATATTCGCTAATGTCGTCATTGCCGCCAGGGAGACTTACAACTATGCCGCTATTGTGGTATGTATTAATATTTTTATCAATTTTATATTTTAGAATATATGTAGAGATATTTTTTAAACATTATACCTGTGTGAGGTTTTTTTCGATAACGGTAATAGAAGTAAAAATTATGTCTTTATTTAACAAAATTAAATTTCTAAATTGATTGATATATTACAGAATTCTAAGGTAACAAAACTAAAAAAAATATCCAACCTTATTGATAACCTTTTCCTTGACTGCTTCGTTGGATGTCACAACAACAATATATTATCTATGTATTGTACCCCCGGAAAACTTTTATGTATGCATGCGAGTTGTGTAGATTTTAAAGGTGCTCTTATCCCAATATTGATATAATATTATAGCCGTGTCATTGTCAGGTCGTACAATGAAGAAGACTTTTCTGAAGTTGTTTAAAAACGAATTACTAACAGTACAGTATGTATGTTACGGTAAAAAAAGGTTCCGATCAGTGAATGAAGCTTGTCTTTCGCAGTCAGTATCGACCCTGATCATCGGTTACATGTTCTACTGCGCGTACTCGACCGTTCTGAAGATCAGGGTGCTGAACCTGTACTACCTGGCGCCGCACCACATGACCAACGAGTACAGCCTCATCTTCTCCGGGATGATGGTGTGTCGGCTCACGCCCGCCATGTGTCTCAACTTCCTCAGTCTCATACACATGGACTCGCACGTCATCAAGAAGAGGATTATGGAGACTTATTATACACAGGTAAGTCGAATGAATTTACTACTTCTCATACTCACGGTGATCGGTGTCATAGGAATGTTTAACTGCTACAATGTGTCTGTATGCAAATAATATACATATACAATTTAACTTTCTTTTTTGCTTTGAAGCCTATAACAGAAATTACGGGCGGTGGAAACGGTCTGGCATTATTAATTATTAATTTGATGATATTTCATAAAAATCAACACTCATAGTCCAAGAACAATGAATGAGCTATGTTTTTGTAACTTCAGCATTTGGCATTTGTAAAATAGCCGTTGGCTTTAGCAAGCTACCAGCTAATGTCATACCAATATGTACCTTCAAAGTACCTTATCTAATATATTTCATCACTTAGAAAATAAGTAAACTCTGGCGACTCTAGGATTTTGGACTATATTTTGTCTCTATCCACAGATAATGGGTCACATGGACGTCCTGGGCATCATAGCTGAAGGGTTCAACATCTACTTTCCGATGTTAGTAGTGTTACTGTGTCTCGCTACATACCTGTCGCTGGGCAGCCGGCTACTGTCGCTGTGCGGCTTCCAGCAGTTCGTGGGAGACGACGAGCTCACCACCGACCTCGTGGATGAGGGACGGGAGATTGTCAAGAGAGGTGAGTTAGAGAGTGACGGAGATTATCGAGTTTGGCTAATTTAATTGGACCGTTTATGAACTGAGTTTTTGTAGAGGGAGGAGTCAAGAATGATTAATAAAGATTTAAGCAGTCTTAAAGTACCTAAGACTTAGAGCCCAACGGTTTTTAAATCACTGTTCGAGTTCTCACACGTATATTATCTTGAGCTTTCATTTCAGGAATATATAGTTAAATTAAAAATGTTTCATTTAATGGTTTTACCAAAAACGTTTTACATTTTTTTCTTCCTCCATTTACACAACGTTTTTACGTCTATTTTAATAGATAATAGAAAACATAATAATTTTTAAGAACGGAAGAGAAGAACGGAAGAACGGAAGAGAAGCGGTGCGAAATTAGAGCCATTACAACTTTTATTGCTGTTTATTATAAACTTATTTTTTAATTCAGAGAAACGGAAGCGACAACGTGCTGAGGAGTCGATGACGCGCCGCCGCGACTACAGCGAGCGGTACGCCGCCTACCGGAGCACCCGGGACAACCAGGACGGAGGTAACACGATAACATGTTTACATTGACCGCTTCTTGATTTAGAAACGACCACACAGCTTTATAGAATGTGTTGCTACACTGCATCTGTTAGATGTTTTAAAATATTTACTGGTGTGGCACCACCTTTAAGGTTCACGTCATTCGCACGAACATTTCTATTTTACGAGTTATTAGTACAAACAGTTTTCATGTCTAAAGAAGCGGCCAATGCTAACATGAATCTGATTATATCGGTTTAATATGTATGAATATTAGCAAACTTCACGTCCCTTTGAAATGATTATGAACATATCTACAAAACTATACAATGTTCAATATGACAAGTGATAAATAATTTAATATAGACATTCACAGTTTAAATTTTTCAGGATTTGAACTGTCCCTCGGAACAATTAATGTTAAAAATTTAAAGTAACATACTTTAACTACCATTGGTGATGGTGAAAGGTATCTAAATGTACTTAAGCTATTCACAATAATATCTCTTCGCACATGCAAAACATTTCTTTCTGTTGTCTTCTTTCTTCAACACAAGTGACTAAAATAAGCGGGAGGTTTTTCTTCAGTGCTGTGTGACATTTTTGTAACTATAAACTTTTGAAATAAGTACTACTTTATAGTGATTGATGTATTAAGTTAGTCTTGAGAGCTATAGCATATCTTCATTGTTTTATAATGTAATGCATTGTGAACCCAATTCTGCGCCAGCAGACCACAGTGTCGAAGGAGGCGACTCCTTGCTTGATGATAGAACTTTATGTAAGGATTGTATTAAAAATATTATTACTGCTAGTATCACAGACGACTTATGGCAGGCATATATCTAGGCCGCAAATCACTTTACCGGCCCTGGGTATGGGAAAATCAGTATTTTTCACTTACAAGGGCAAACATACTGGAAGCTACGGTACGCCCATAGATAACATTATTGTGAAGCTTGCCTAGCTCAGTGTTAAAAACCAGCTCTTGCTTTCTTGGCCGGAAATGCACCGGTGAAACCTTTGGTGCTACCGACGTGTATGGACGACATATACTGCTTAAAATCGGCTTGCCTTTCTGTTCATTTGTCTGTTTTAAAAAATATACTTTGTATGTATTTATGATCAAAATGTATAATATATATAAAAATTGAGATATAAACGGTTCTACAAACGGCTATATGTATAGTCTTTCAATAACAAATGATAAGGTCACTGAAATATTGATTGATCCTAATCAAAGAGATCGATTGTAGATTAGTTACAAAAATGTTCCCAGCACGTTTGTTCACCACATGCTTTTGTCCGTCACCATTAATGCAATCAGTTATTGTGCACGGCGGTCACGTTTCAGCCCACACCGGGCTACTGAACGACGTCGACTCAGACTACTACGTGCAGAGCCCCCAGCGCCATCTGCCGCCCACCGGCTACCAGCGGGCCGAGGTGCCGTACAACGGGCCGGACCTTACGCTGGAGGACGAGCTGGACAGCCGCTTCGGCGAGAGCACCCTCCCCGCAGTGAGGACCGAGTTCGATGACCGCCGACGAGACAAGTTGACGATGCCGCCCCGCGGACTGTTCGATGACGTATAGTGCAATATAGATAAACAATCGTAGATCATAGATAGATAATACTACAGACATTGCAATACTGTACATGTTAAACGATATTTTTTTCTTCAAAAATGTAGTTATAATAACAAAATGTTCATTTTGTATGTTAAAACTAAACTGTATGCTGCTATGGTGTATTAAATAAAAATAAAATGTTTTTGTTGACATTGTCATAATAACGAGTTACAAGGAATGCTGTACTGGAACGTTAGAATTTGAATTATTGTTATAATTTACGAAACACTAGTTCACTGAGAAAGTAATGTAGCGCTTAGATAAAACACAAAAGAGATTGTAAATAATAAGCCGAAATTTATTCAAAACAATAGCCACAGTGAAAATTTCTGTCCGTTTCATGTACAGATCGTCAGTTGTATTTTCTGTCTACGTCAGCAATAGTCAATTTATTGAGCTTATTGACGTAAGTGTTTATATAATGTATTGTAAATAACGCTAGAGTTAAATTAATAAATAAAAAAGTATGCTTGCGACGTACTTTACTTGTGCCTAATATGTATATGTACAAGCTTTTACGAATTGTATTGCATCAAACATTTATGATTTGTCTGAACAGAATATAATTATTACAGGCGTATATCAATAAAACTAATATTTATAATCAACTATAATACGAATAATTATTATCAGTTATTTTTATTGTTTAATGTTATAAGTTAATAACATTTATAATTTATTATTAAATTTAGTTTCGCAATGTGACCACGGTCCGTGATAAGTCCTCGAAATCCAACAAGTGTATATTATTAAGGTAAGTAGATAATAGCATTACTTTTATAAATCTGCTGATATAGGTTTCAAAGGTAGCATTATTTTCTGTTATTTGTTTTAAATTGAAAATTAGTTGTTTTATAGGTAAGAAGAGTTAAGGTTAGCGCCGACTGGCGGAATGGCGGCGAAGAGTAGTTTGATGGACGCAAAGCCCTCGGAAGGGTGCGTGGTTTGTCGGGGACAAACCGCTCCTTGATTTCTTAACAAATAAAGAATCGTCACGCGTATCTAAGCGCCGCCACACGCCTCTGGCGCTCTTCGGGCTCCGTATTGCCATTTAAATTTCATTTTTCAAATGTATTAGTGAGTTTTTTTAGCTTAAATTTAGACATTATATTAGTCGGTTCGCCGCCATTTCGTCTATCGGTGCATCTCTGTGGTAGGCAGTGCATTAATGACTCTTAAGGTGTTGCCTAGAGTCCATAGGCAAAGCGAAATACTTAGGGCTCGTTTAAGATAAAGCTCTCAGCTTAAAAAAACCTAAAAGCCATATTATTAGATGGTCCATCTGCTTTTTTACTTTATAAAGTAATAATTGAGGACAAATGCGGGTTATAATTTCGTTTACTGCAATAACGTTATTAGGAAATAAAATAAAGTAAGGTCATTATCACAATATGTAATATATATCATATTGTATTGTTTTGTGGTATAAAGATTTTAACTTCGTCCATATTCTTGTAGCTTAATTAATTTAGATATGTAGTCTTAGAATGCGCACGTATTTCATATCGAACTTTTAATATAAATTATCTACGATTGCCTTTCACCTATCGTTTACTGCGTTATATAAGACATTACTTTAATAGAAACACTGGCGGCCTTAAGAAGTGGTGAACACGCAATCGCACGGGGCCTCGCGCAACAACCCAAGCAATTTCAACGTAAAATATTTGAAAAGTCTATTTATATTCCAACATCAAATTTTTAGTCAAACATGACAAATTCCTGAACTAAACTACCAGACTTTCGCATAGCATCATATTCACTAAGGACAAAGGGCCTCCCAAAGACCAGCCGCCCAGAGCCTCACAATAGATAGGCCGCCTCTGAATAGAAATGTATATGGAGTCGCCAAATAGAGCCAAATTAAAAAGGCGTTACAATGATAACATTTTATAGTTTAGTGTATTAATTGTGCGCATTCGTAGTTGAATTATAATTACTGTTGTAGTTAATTAATGTTATATTCATGTTAAATTATGATATTTTAGTGTAACATTTTTAATATGGCCGTAATCATTAATATTTTATGTCCATAGCATGTATATTTTATGAAAATGTTATTTTCAAATCAGAAACTATTATATGTAACATTTTACTTGAAGGATATAAAAAACAATATTTGTCTTTTTTACCATAGAAAGACAAAAAATGTTTCCCATCAAGCGCTAACTACCCGTTAATGCTACTAAGATACCAAATTATTGGCTCTGATTCCATGTTTCGAAAATTTTAAGAGGTTTGGTGTAGTCAACGGTAAATCTGTAATATTGTGTGACATCTTAACTAACAAGACCTCGATAGCTATGTATTTAAATAAAAAAATCGTGAATATAAGTCACCATTATATTCTTATCATCGTAAAGACATGATCACTTGGAGAACAAGTTAATTTTTTAAGTATAGCAATACTGCTGTAGCTATTTTTATTAATATTTCGTGTACAATCTCGATATTCTGACCATCAGTTAAAGACTTAAAGATCAATGTTTTCACATTGATATTACTATATAGTTTGAGGATGAAAATATAATTATACATTACGTATCACATAATGCCATGAGTCATTGAGCTTCTATTAAATAATTATTCTTTAAATTCCAGATTTGAATAGCTTATATATTAAAAATGTATATATTAATAAAATATATAAAGAAACTCTTCCACCTTAATAATTAATAAATATCTATTCTCTTTTACTTTCCTGCAAGGATCATTTAAATTCAACGAGCCTAAACAGTAATAATAACGTGTATTTAGTGTCAGTAGAGTAAAATAATTTAATAGAATCAAGTAATCACGCTAGCTAACATGGGGTGCTTTAAACAAATGTAAAAATAAGCTTTAAAATACTTACACAGTTTGAAGTCTTACAAATTTAGTTGAGCCGATATTTCTGATCATTATGCGTGCAAATATGGCCTTTATTGTGTGGGATTTACGAATAGTTTTAGATCAGCGATTCCCTAAGTCTTGGGCATGAGATCCCCTTTCCAAAATGAACTGATACCACAGAACCTCTTAGCCAAATTAATTTAAAAATCTCATCTCTGATTTTTTCCTTCTGCCGAGTTTTTGTCTTGTAGGAACTGGCGCACGAATTATTGAATGTTTTAAAAGTACAACAATAATAATTCCTACTAAAATATTAGTCATATATAACTAGTTTGTACGTTCAACACATTATCAATATTTTGAAATTTTAAAATAAGAATTCGTGTTACTTAAACAGGGGTCGACTTTTAGACCTCGTCGACCCCTGGGATACCGATATCGACCCCTTTGGGAATCTCTGTTTTAGTTTAATAAACACAGAGCTGATATAAATTCTAAACTATTTATTAATAGCACTTGATTTTTGTACTGCAACGATTAACAATATTTCGTTGACTTATAGCATTCACTAGTCTTCTAAAGTAATATAAATGGCAGGAATATTTTTAAGTCGTCATTAATAATGTATTTATTTAATGTTTAAGAGTTAAAATGATATTTGCCATTGCTGTTTATTCTTGAG
>DWPA01001534.1:0-18224 GCA_018251375.1 Calpodes ethlius | reverse complement strand
TCTCACAAAATCACACAAACAAAACATAATTTCACAGTGAGATTAACCCCGTATTCAATAACAATTTTTGCCTAAGTAATGCAGCAATGTACTGCGAAGAAAGCAATTTTTCAGTACGCTCGTCACATCAAGCCATTCATTTCATAAACAACTCTCAAGCATTACTTCGCTGTAAGCATGCACAGGAGCTCTATACATCACTGTTATTGGTTTATTTAATGCGGTTTATTTTAATCTAGTTTCTTGAACAGCGCTAAAGACGAATATGGCAATAAAAATTCACTGAAAGTGAATGGAAGATTTCACTGAAATATTGTTTATGAAATGATTTTAATGAAACGATACGTTTGTGAGTAGTGTGACACCTTGTAGTATTGTTTATGAATAAGGGGGAAATATAAACGATGTCTTTGTGGAATCAATCATTTTGATGTTAAATGATTATGATTTGATCTGCGAGATTCAAAAATTACTATGCCTTGTAAAGCTAGAAAGCTTTTTTGGAAACCAACAATTTTGCCTCAAATTCTATTTCACCTAAAATTTCCTCACTTATTGGGTCTGCCACGCCTGTTGTTAATTTAATTATAGTTAAGTATAGTAATCAAAGATAATTCCCGCAAGACTGCGTAATGTCATCAAAAAACACGAAGACAATTTGTTTGAATATTGTTGCTGATAACTTTCTCGCCAAGTCGTATAAACTCAAAATTGAAGTTATAGGCGTGTTTAATCTTATTCTGTACTATTACGACAAAGCAAAAGTAGATTAGATATATGAAAAATGTGTCTACAGCGAGAATTGGGTTATGTTTGATCAGATCACAGACGAATTCCAGGGTTAGTGCTAGCTACGTAGTTGAGGAGTTCTTCAGAGTCTTCGCAGACGACAGGTTTCTCGTGGTAGCAGGCGACGTCGTGCCACGCGATACCGTCATTGTAAACGTTGTTGAGGATGCTCAGACAAGACTCTGATGTTCCGTTGATGTCGAACTCAGCGTTGTCAGGTTGACGCTGCTTCTTGTGACCGGTTTGCGACCATGGGTTGTAGCCCCAACCGTTAGGAATCTGTAAAAAATGTATAAAACTTAAGCTTCAAGCTTCTTAAGTACTCCTTCACTTGCTTTGGACTAATAGGTAGTATTGAGGCATGAAATTTCAAGAGCACAGATAATATAGAATAATAAAGCTTAGAACCGCATTTCTTGGAAACCATTTAGGCTACTGGGTAAGATGAGTATGTTGTCATATATGGGTAAAACATATTCCTTATTTAAGGTCACTATATTACTACAATCGAACATATCTTTAATACTTCATCTTAGAACATCATGGTATTAAGAATTGACTCTCTTGAGTATGTAAGAGCTATTTACATTAAATTTTTCCAGGCCGAAGGTAGGGTCGGGCTATAAGTCGAGGGCTCGCGCAATCTAAGGCTTGGCTTACAATCGCCACGTCGACTATTCAGACATTGAAAATAAGTACCTATCTACTTTGTTTGCCTTTACTGCTTAAACATAATCACATAATAACTTGGGGACGTATTTGCAACACCTTCGCTGCGCAGATTGAATGTCAATTAGGTAGTACAAATGAAAAAATACAGCGATCTCTTAAGAATTAGCATCATGTTACCTGATTGGTTGGTGAAATCTTTTCCCTGTTTGCAGACCAGAACCATCCCAAGAGGTTCTTGGGCTCCAAGTCTCTACGTGATTCGCAGCCTTTGAAGTCGCAAAGACGTCCAGAAGTCCAGATGTAAGGCACATCGTCTGTAAGGACAATTCAGAAATTTGTACTCTTGTAACATGAGAATTTAAACTTGGCACAAACAAAATAATTTAGATGTTAATTAAAATATTTTGAGGATGAAAATTTGTTTAAATTTTTTCAATCTTAAAAGTTTTGAATTTGTTTGAAACTTTCAAACGCCCACTTATCTTCCTTGCAGCGTTATGTCACGTATGACCAGAGCGGAAATAACAGACAGCTGTAGGAAGCTCGTAATAGACGTTACCTAAAAAGTAACTACAAACAAATCCGATGTTGGTACACGACGATGTGTTTCATTATGTTTATCTGATGTAATAAATAAGTTACAGAAGCAACGACAGTCAAGAGGTTCGAGCTCTGACTGATAGCCACCTTCATTTTTTCAGTTATGTGCGTATACAAAATTACACAACTATTTATCAGTCATTTCGGTGAACTAGTACTTCGTGAAGAATTCTACACAATACAGAGTCCGTAATGTTGTAAAAGGCGTGTGAATTCTGTACTGCCGTTGTGAAATCGCGATTGTCTTTGATGATCCCTAGACCACGAATGGTACAGGTTACTTACTTTGTTGAATGAGCTTGAAGATCAGGTTATTTTCTTCTTGAGTTTCCATGGAAACGAGGTCCATGCAGTACTCTCTGCAAAGGTTACGGCCATCGAGCCAGTCGAATTTTCGGTTAGCGAGTGCAGGCACGTGTCCCGTGTAGAAGTAGTTGTGGCCGCGGTAGAAGAACTCCTTGGGCCCTGTAAACATGTCAATGTTATTTATTCTAATTAGACCTTTGAGTCTGTGTACACAAATCATATGTTCGCTAACAGCTTTGGAAATTGGCATTATAAAATACGAGGCTACGTAATTTGACCTCACGTAACAGAAGCACGAGTAAATAAATATCTGTATAACAATTCACACGGCATTAAATGTATATACTGAACGTTGTTAGAGTGGCGTTAATAGATGATTGACGACCCTCAAACTTCGAGCCATGTCCCCACCGCGGCAGATCCACGGTCGCGACATTGACGTCTCCGGCCAAATCGACGATAAGACGATTAAGCTCGATACGTGTGATGTGTCGCAACGTTGCAGCGGACACGTTTTTACATAACTCTGCATCCCCGCGACCTTTCCGTGTTTTGCAACACAAAAACATGGATATGTTAAACAAGAAATGATCAATTTATTCTGCTTTCATTATTTATGCAAACCGATTCACATGTATCACATTCCTGGTGACTTGGTGTCCTCGTTCTTTATATAATGTGCATGCTTATGTGTTTTATGATAACAGTTTAAAAATTTTAATCATTAAATAAATTTTGTAACGAAGAAGTGTGTTAGACACAAATCAGTAGCTATTTAGTTTGCTCGATCGCACTCGTAGATCAAAGAGAAGTGTGAATGTAATCTTTAATAAATATTTTTATTATTCGTAGCTATTTTTTAACGGTTTTTAATCAATCTGTATTGCGAAAATACATCATATTTTATAAAATATAAAACTAATACGATAGCATTATACATCTACGGACTATTTTAAAGTAGTTTACATAAAATTAGCGTTATTTATACAACGCATTGAAAAATACGTGCATATGTGTCAGAAATGTCATTATGAATACGAACTTGGCAAGCTTAACATTCCATTGCAAGCACTGCCACTGATGCGTCTATCACGCGTTCAAGTGGGCCAAGGATCGGTACCGGATGCTCTTTTTATATCTAAAGTAATCACTGACTTGATGCTAATTGCATGCATACAAGTATAAACTTCAGATACATAGAGTACTGATAAAAACAATCTTACGTAACATAAAAGTATAATAACAAAGAGTTTAAACACCTGAACTAAAGAGATTATATTATTTTAGTGAATCTATTGATTTCTTCAATATCACACAGTGTTGACGTTCAAGAAGACAGAAAATTAATGAAAAAAGCAAGCTATCCACTATCAATTCATTGCTAAAAATGCGTTAAATCTATTTGTGATCACCGTTATCAAAAAAACAGAATCGATTGTAGCGAATCACAATTGGGTAAATCTTATTACTACGTCGTTTGTTTGCTGCAAAATGTGAAATGGAGCAATCTAATGTTATGGGTAACAACTAGGTGCTGCCGCGACACCTTCGGTGGAGAAACGATTTTATTGGTAATCAATGTTTGATTTGAAGTTAATTTCATCACCACAGACATGGGCTTACCTAAGGGAGGGTGCAAGTAGGGAAGGGAAACTCCCTGCCCTGTAATTTGTATGTCTTCTATTGCATACCTACTTTTAGACATAAAAAACATAAAAAATATTATGGACTAAACGCTGGGTGCCTGGGTACGTCCATGCCTATAGATCACATTTAATTTTATCCTGTACAGATTAATTTTTTGAACTACAATAAATATGTTAATGGCACTTTTAATTGATATGCATATCCTTGGTTACGTAAATAATTGATAAAAAATATCATGTAGGATTAATACGCAAAATATACTTAATGATTATTTCTCGTAAATGAATTAATTTATTTGATTCTCAGGAAACTTTTTGCCTAAATAGTTATCAGAAACTCAAATTATTTATGTATTCCATATATCTACATATTAAAAATATACTTACAACCGTGAAGTTTTATGAAACTAACAACATTTTGGAAAGGTATTTTAGAAGGAAATAAACTACGAAAGAAATTTATCAGCACTTCTTTTAAAAATGTTACAATACATAATAATAGTTATAATAGGTAATGTAGTAGGTAATTTTCACAGATGCTTAACGTAAGTGTTACTTTTTAGAATTATACTTTTAGAGAAAACTAATCTTAAGACGAAATAGGAGAGAAAATAATAAAGTGTGAATACATGTACCTAATGATAGAAACTAGAGTTTGTCGGCTGGACTAACCGAACTCATTTATTTATGAGTCATTATAACTTGAATAGAGTACTACAAGTACCGCAGTGTTATGATAGACCCTGTGATCATCCCACACATAATCCAAATAGGATAGCAAACAATTTGTGTTAATGAATGACAATTGACGGTTGGTAGTTAATGGAGGGTTGGTTAAAGGTATTATTAATATCATTATAAGGTTTATGAACAGGCAAAAGTTACAGTATTTTTTAACCGTATCTCCCAAGACAAGTTTTAACGATTAGCAATATTATTGGCGATTGTTAAAAATACAATTTGCAATTGCTACGCTTGAAGATTAAGAGGGAGCGCCTCTATTTTGTAAACATGCAGTAATATGACCTGATGCAATATCATAATTATTGAACTACAGCAACAAAGTATCTAGCTTGCCGCAACTAAGTCCGTAGTTGTCACTCTCTGGCTCAGCTCTAAAGTTCAGGTCGGGAACAAAAGAAAATGTTTGTCCTACGACGTATTGCAACATAACATAGGGCAGAGTTAACAGCCGCAGTGGCGGTCTTGACGTTGCAAAGATTTTACAAATTTGAAACAAGTACATATGTTAAGTAAGGCTATTTGCATGATGAATTAAGATTCGCACGGCAGACAATTATTGCGGCACGGCGGGGCCTTGCACGGTGACAGTCAAACGGATGTGCGATTGTTTAATAGCGCTCAAGTATGCAATACGAACAATGGAACTCCCATACCTTTTTGTCGATGGTCGGCAACTAATGTCGTACCATTATTTATTCGTGTATGTTGTTTAGAGACAATTTTTTGTTTCGTCGAACTAAATGGAGGGATGGTGTTATGTAGTGCAGTGTTATTGCAGTATAATGTGTTTGCTCTGGACATTATGTCTATTTAGTCGCATGTCGTTAATAAAATGCCTGGTTACATCTCCAGCCACATCAGCTTTAACGTTAGTGTTAATCGTTACATCCGTATACGTTTTAATGAACGTGTTAAAATAAACCCGATGTGATCTTTACATTACAAAGATAAAGCTACGTTTATTTATAGAAAATTTCATTTAATTTTTCCGTTTCTTTTAATATTATCGCTTCTAAATCACATTTGTCGAATGTATGAATAGTGCTTCGTGTTAACATTAAAAAAAGGAGAATTAAATTCTTGAGGAAATACATACATACATATCTCTCGTCTCTTTAATTAACACAAAACAAACGAAAAACTTATAGTTCAAAACATAATGTAACTTAAGTGCCAATAGAATTAACTCATCATATTCAATGCTCCATCGAAATCGGTAAACTTTGAAATCTAATCGTAACTTCAATCCTAAATATTGGATTGTAATACTGAAAGGTATTCGTATGAAGGCTACGTTGCAACATTTCTAGTATGATGCTTTTATTTTGACTAGATCATGAATGATCGGCGGTATGAGAATGTGTCTATTGCATCAGTGACCGAAAACGGGAGCGACGGACGTTTGTGAATGTACTTTATTGGAAACAGTATAGAGTTGATTATCATATAATCACTTACAATGTCGTGATTCTCAAATTCATAAACCACAAATAAGTAACGGTGTATCAAAATATACAACGAAAGATCGCATGCTTCACAGAAATCATAATTTAATAAAAGAAATTAAGGGATTGATATAGAAGATTTAAGAATCAATTTGGAATTCGTCACGCTAAAAAAATATGAAATAGTACTTATATACAGTAATTGACTGAGGTGTCAAACTAGTTTGCGTACTCTCTTCGCTAAATGTATAAATATAGTATAAAAGAATAGTTAATTTTAATCTCCGTGACCCTATAAATTAAGTTGAAACGACGTTAAAACGCAAAAAAGAACTAAGTGCAAAATTGACTTACAGAAATAGCTATTTATGGAAGGCGTGAAGAATAACTAGAGGCTTACCGCTACAACAAACATGTAAATGCTATTTTAGCGGACGTACCTTCATGACGAGTTTTCCTAACTGGGACGGGTATAACACAGATACCTTAAGACTTGAAAGGTAGCGAGGTCTGTGTGCCTAGTAAACAAAAGAGTTGCAACATTGAGGCAGACGACGCTCTATGCAGAGGGCGCTGAAGTTAGTTTCTATATTAGCTACATATTGAAATTTCCTCTATAGACGTATTATCTTTATAATATCGTTATGAGTAACCTATAATTTAACAGATTTGAAAATTATTTAATTATGTTCTATAATAATGCTTTCTTTTGTAATTATAATCGAATAATCTTAAAATTCAAAGACATAGCTGTCAAGTAATTAGATACTAATTGGTTCGTATACTTAATGAAATATTTAATTTTCTTTTGGGCTGTAAATTTAAATGCTTTATACTACACACCAAATCGCAGGAACAAAAGTTAATCCAACTACAAATACCATGAATTCATATAAGTAACCATTATCTTACAACGATACCTAATCCAGTTTTTGACATGGAAAATTTGTTGAGCAATATAAATATACCGTGATCGGTCCGTATAGAATTTGTATTGATTTGAATAAGAGGCGCCGTGATGGAATCTTCAGAGCAAAGTAATGATGCTCATTAAGCGTAATAAAACCGGTATATTGAGAGGAACGTGTTTTGGATGACCCATCCACGTTGACGAATCGACGACTGCGAGAGGTCACGTGGGATGGTCGCGCATGAAATTCTACGAAGAATTATTGAAGTGAAACTACTATAACGATTAAGTGCACATGGGGTAAAAAATGTGAAATGTACACTGCTCGGAAGTTTTTCGTCGAAGTACGAAATTGAAATGAAGTTATTCAAAGTGGTTATATTCGCTCAGCTTCGATTGACTTCGCGACAAGTTTAGTGCAAGCATAAAGATTAACTACTAATTGATATTAAATTATAGGTAATTGAGTTCAGTTTCTAATAGGTAATAATATTAAATGAGCGAGGTCGCAACCTTGCAAGCTAGCAGAACTTTATGATGTAGGTATCTTCATTCATTAATGATTCTTCATTGCAAGAATTCATAAATAACATCGTATTCATTCTTGGTAGGATTTATGAAGTATGTATGTAGTATCTTGATGCAAGCTGCGCGCATCATAAACGGTAAGATAAATAATTTATGTTGTTGACAGTTTCGAACGTTGATACAAATGATATTATACATTGGAATATTGAATGGGATGATTTATGCAACTGGAATCAGTGTAGTGCCACAAACAATACATTTAAATGTCGAATAGGTAAGGTGAATATAACGAGACACAGTCTATTTTAATCAAACATAACATATCAACATTGGATTAGAGAAAACAAAAGAGTAGTAAGTAATAAATAAAATAAAATATTTTAGTTTGTAAGGTTAAGGTACATAGAACATACTACACTTAACAATAATGTTATATAAATTTAAATGCCCAATAAAAAATATTCCCACATAAATACAATTTCAATGACGATAGTCTATATATATTTTAATAGTATTGATTATGGCTTTAATTATAGTTTTACGAGCCGTGGCGAAAATATGTTTCTGGGTTTGTGTTCATTATTTTTAAGTCATATTTGTATTTAAAACGTACAGTCATAGTGGAAAAGTCATGCTATTGAGAACAAAATTGAAATATTCAGATTACGTGATCGTCTGTTAATTGTTTAATACAATTACAACTCCTATCAAGAAACCTGCATACTGTTCATCTAGAATCGTCCAAAATATTATATTTTGAAACGTGTATCCAGTCTTAATAATACTCATCTGGACCGCAATAGTTTTAACTCCTTACTGAGAGGACATTGCACTTCTATTTTGTCACTTAAATCATAATTAATATAAAGTCATCAGAAATGTGCTTTGAAATGTTTTTTATTTTTTTTTAAAGGAAATATCAGTGTGGAACAGACTAGAATTCTAATGGTAGGTTGTCGCCCACTAGTGTCAGTAACACCAAAATCCAATGAATTTCCCTCGAAGCAGTAAGCGTTTTCACGTTCATCTTATATGAATTACTTAATTTTCATCTTTCTATACTTCTACGGCGTAGAAAAGAAGGTTTTCTCTTGGTATTCTTATGAGTAAGGTTGTTACTAGCTGCGGTTTATATAGAGACAGTAAGATAGTTGCGACTTCCTATTTTCTTTCCGGCATTATTGTTTCGCGGTATTTCTTCCGCGGATGATGACATGTCAGATAAAACGATTTTTAATAGAAAAGGACACCGTTACATATTTTAATTTTTAGACGAACTTTTTTGAATCCATAAATTGACTTAATATATTTGCCTGGATTGTAATAGTTATTAAATTGTTAAATTTTGAGTTTACATATATAGGCATTAAACATGAATTAATTGTTTTCTGCTGATCTTACCATCTATAAAGATGGCAGATTCTGTACAAAAATTATATGATTACCAAATACCATAATAAATTTGACATTGGGAAGGTGACTGACCGCAATATAGAAATTAGATGTGGCGATTCCATAGCTTTATACTTTAGAGTTGAAGTACTAATAACATTTTACTGTTAATCCTATGTCAGCAACGTGTCAATGTTATTAGTAGGACTAACTAATTAATTATTTACGAATGTACCAGTTCAAAGTCTAAATATTTTATTTATGTGTTTAGTAGCTACCTATATCTTATTTTGATTCTGCAAAATTAAAGAGAACTCTAACTAAAAATTTCGTGGTTCTTTTCTTGTTGTGAAAAATTCTGCTTCATTACGGCAGAGGAAACAGGGAAGGAAAGTTCTCTACACAAATATTTATAAAATAATATGCAAATTGTATTTGATTACCGTAATATTTTGTAATACAAGAGGAACTGTCCGCATGCTAATGATTTCCTAGTTTTTCTCGTTTACACATTCTTCTAAAGATGCCTACTACTAAGAAGTGCTAAAGTACAACGTAACAATTTGCGACTATTACTTGCTGTCTTACAGAATTATTTGATTTATTTACGACAAAATTAAAGCTACTGTTCTAGGGTCATACTAAATTAACAAAAATTGACGGCCTTATTACAAAATGAGTTTTAACTTTAGTACAGGTGTAAACCTCCAAACAAAATTGTTATTACAAAACGAGTTTTAACCCAAAACCATGGACTATCTATGGTATTAAGGTAAAACCTATGAGGCCCAGAAAGATAGGAATTAAATCAAATAATCATAACAAACATAACACACAACATGTGGTATAAGAATAGTAATACGATGTTATTTATATTTTAGTAATGGGCAAAAACATCGAGATCACGACAAAAGCTCGTACAAACTTGTAATGACCGTCCTTGGGCGTTCGTGACCTTCGCTGATCACCGACCGCAGAAACTTTCCCTTTCTATGAGAATGAAAGTATTACATTCAGACACGCTCTACTTTATATTTCTAAAAAGAATACACAACGGAATGACCTCATAATTTACATAACAATGAACGTAACCTACATTAAATTACATAAAATAATAAGAGACGACCATGAAATATTTTTTACTAATTTATCAGTGTATCCGGGTTTGATAAAAACAAACTCTCGTGTTTGTGGTTCTGTAAAAATATATTTATTTAAAAATAATCGAAATTTTTGTGTTGCCGCAGATAATCAAAAGACAACAAACTGTCCTGTATTGACGGCATGAATATGGAAACAGTTATTACTGAAGTTGGCATTCGCGAACATTGTTGCATGGGCACATAATGTTGAAAATCATTAAAGACCCATCAATCTTCAACTCTACGCATACAAATATTTTCGATTCTGAATACACGACGTATCCGTCTATAAATCATCGTATTTACACTAAAGAGATCCTTAAAGATCCGAGAAATATATAAGTAAGTATCAAGAAAATTTAAATTTGAAATCCGACCCCTCTGTGGATGGGTTTGGGTTCATCGTTTATTAAAAGACGTTTTGTAACTTATTAGAATTTCGTAGTCAAATGGTAACAATAAAATTATCATCGTATATTTTCTATGAAGTATTTATTACTATAGAAATCAAATGAATTTATTCTTCAAAATAAAACTAGAATAATAAACGATAATAAATAATATACACGAACTTTGACAGCGTGGTAACCTGCTTGCCTTTCATTCGTCGAGATGGGTAGTGGTATAGTTACGGATTTAGATAATACGAACATATTGAGTTGACTTACGGCTGGAACATTTCTGAGGGTTGGGCAGGGAGAGGAAGCGGCCAGGCTTCTGCGCAGCCACCAGCGTGGCCAGCAGCGCGCCACACGCCAATAGCGCCCACGTCTGCATCTGTGGTCAACAAGGAAAAACTGTTAAAATGTTGTATGATCCACCTTTGTTTAGTTTGAATGGGTATACACTGTGAAATAGTAACGGAAAATTTCGCAAGGAAAATTGCCTATCAGTTCCTCTACATTAAAACAACCTTGAAACAATTAAGTTGCGTGATAGCTTCTTAAACCGTTGTTTTTATTACTATAAAAAGGAACATTATTACATTAATATACATTGGTAATAATAGTATTACTTCTCCTAGTCTACAGTTCATTAAAAAATTAAGTGTTTGCTGCGAGCATGTTGGATAGTTTACAGAAGACCGTTATAAGTTAATCCAGATATAAAACGCAATAGTATTTAGAGACAAGATACATCTAAATAAAAACATAACTAGTAATATTAAATTTTTGATATTAAATTTTTGATATTAAATAGTTAATAGTAATAGTCACTTCTATTGTTTATTATGTACTACATAAATTATTTACGTAAAGTTTACGAGACTTGTCACATACGTTAAAAATAAGTCTATGAATGATTTCAATGCTTTTAATTTCTTAGATATAAGTTATTTGCGAGTACCTATCGAGAATCAACATCACATGACGAGATTGGATTACAAATAACGTAATCGCCCAGCAATGTCGATAATTAATGCGACACAGGACAGTCTGCGCTTGCTCATCGCCAGCAATTTA
Organism: Calpodes ethlius; assembly: GCA_018251375.1. NCBI lineage: Eukaryota > Metazoa > Arthropoda > Insecta > Lepidoptera > Hesperiidae > Calpodes > Calpodes ethlius. Next base: position 6,587 of record DWPA01001534.1, on the reverse strand, counting down.
TTGCATAAATTACATCATATAAGATTATTATCCTTGCAAAATGACGTAAATAACTTTTAGTGGGATCTGTTGTTAGTTAAAATCAAACGCAATGAAATATGTAACTGAAGAATGACTAATTGAGTTAGTCATTCAAGTTAGTACATTTACATCTATTCATCTATTCAATGACGAAAGATCTTAAAGCAGCTATAGAAATATATTTTGAATCTTGAATAGTCTTATAATCAACTATCAAAGTAGCTGTCTTGACTTAAGTGATGTGTCAAAAGAATATTTATATGCCAACGTTGGCTTAATAGATATTTAATGACTGATTAAATTCATGTAGTGTGGAAGGGTAATCGAACGAGTCCCACGATTGACTTTCGGTGTCAATCTGCGTTCGTGTCTTGGTGGCGTAACTCTGTCACGTATGCTCGTAGTTAATTAAAACCTTCCATCGTCATCGTGAGAAGTGTAAGCAACAGCTGTTTTTATAACCTCATTAAACATATTGCTTAATTCGATCGATATATAACTGCTAACCCATATTGACATAGCAATGAAAATATCAGGTTAAAGCTTTATTGATTATTGAAATAAATTCGTGCAATAAATCTATTGGAATCTAATAAGTTCTGAATTATATCTAGTTTCAGATTTTGAGTGACCTGTCTACCTACGTGTGGACAATGGTATGATTAAATTTTTATGTAGTTACTTCAAGAAAAATCGACATATACGAGTGGTACGACATATACAGTGATTTGCTTGGAATTTGAATAGTCCTCGACGTTTTTGGTCCATATATTTTGTTTCTGACCAATCTGTATAACCACTGAACAAATTTAAACAAAACTTGTCGTATATGTAACTTATGTCATTAATAAAAGCTGATATATACAAACATGTAAATGTTTTCATAGCACACGCGATCATTTTAAATATGTAACATAACATTCACATGTCGCAGTTTTTCTTAACAGAAGTTTGAGGTCAGAATCATCGGGCGAACTATCCAATTTAGTTGGTCATTAATACAGTTCATTATCATTCAGATTATCTTACGTAATCGGTTCGCCTTTGGTCACCTCATCATGGTAAATGTTTTGCTCGTAGTAATTCACTGTGCAAACAACGAACTCATTAGTTGAAAAGTAATTAGTATATGTGCCTACTCATTACTCATATGTATTTGTAGTTTTTGACAATGGCCGACAAATGACACCTGATTGTACCTTCGAATGGGCACCCTCGTTCATGGACATCATTAACACCAAAGACATCACTGAGTCGTCGCCGACAAAGAAGAAATAGAGAGGATAAAAAGTAGGTACTGTCTTACAAGTCCCAGTCGGAACACTTAAAGCCGGTTCAATATTGCTTCAAGTAAGACGGTGGTACGTAGTTAGCTAATCAGGCTTCACGTAAAGATAATATCACCAGAAATAGAATGAAGGACCTTATAACATTGATAACGAAATTTTTACCTGTAGACCTACTACTAACTAGGACTGAAAAAGAGGGACTGCTTCAGTTGCTTTTTACGAATTGGGGTCGATATTCAAAGGTCGTTCTAATACTGCCAAAAACTTAATTAGATTAAGATAAGATAATAACAAGTAGGCATAATTGTGCTGTCAATGCCATTACAGTAATGCCTTAGGTTTCCTAAGGCGATTGTAATTAACTTTCTGATGTAATTATGGCCTGTAATATAAGATATATTGTTTATATAGAATGAAGTATTTGTTTAACACATTCACTGAGTAATTTGGAACATAACGTGATCGTATATGAATGAAATATAATATAGTTAACGTATTTGATTTCCAATGCTCACCAAAGTAGGTAGTACTGGTATTTGTGTATTCAGTTAATCCACCTGTAGCTATAATGTTGTCGATTTTAATACGTTTTCGTTAGTTCAACACAGTGGCGTAGCTTGAGTTAGACGGACCCTGTTTTCTGCGGGGCCTCGCTACGACATTTTTCCAATTGCTCCTTACACACGTTGTCATTATTGCTACGATTTAACTGACTAATAGACTATTGGAACGTCGAATGGTGATTTATTTTTACAAGTTTTAAAAATCTGGCTGGTATTTGATATCGCATCATTCATCTGTCATCTCAATTAAAATTGCAAATATAAACCGAAATATTTACATAACAGAGAATAGAGAGTTCATAATGAAAACAATGTGTATCAAAAATATTTTGTACTACGCCAGTTTAAAGCTGGTAGGACATTGATCATCTGCGAGGCGGCGCCGTGCCTATCTCGATGTTACGTAAATTGGAGTGTATGGGCGAGTCTGGCGGGCTGGCGCATGGCGGTCCGGCGCGCCCCGAAGACGCCTCGGGCGACCTCTATCACACCACATACGTAAACGAAGTACATCGACCTAATTTATAAACAACCGTAAACTTTAAACCGTGTCACGACTCACTTGACAACGCAATCGTTAAGATAACAAAGACTGTTTTACGCATCATTTTTTTGCAATCGAACTTGTTGCGATTAGCAAATCTGGTTGTATCGTGATGGCTGAACTTAAACAAATCATGATGGTTAGATATACGGGTGTATGTGTGTAACAAAATAGATTTACACACACCAATCCACATGTAAACTTTGTGTTAGTTATTTTGTAGACAACACAGCGTCGAAATGTTGCGAATAGTCTATTCACGTGTTTGTCATTTTATCGTGCTGTAGTCGCGTCGCTGTCAAAAGTGTGACAAAACCCGAAAGCACAAACAGGAAGTGTCAACGACGGTGTCGTTCGCTAAACGTTGACAATCCTTGCACATACTGACGTTTATCGCAACGATGTCACACAGCAGTGTCTGTCGCAGGAACATCGCCATTTTGTACCGCAAAATGTCACACATGTAAATGATTCTATGCATTTACATACAAACTTTAACCCGCCAATGTAGGTTTGTGACATTTTGTCGCGAATCTGTTACACGTGCGAACAGGCACTAAGTACTCCCTGTAGACTATGGTATCATATACGGATGTTATATTATGTTATGTAAAAATATAAACATAGGATGCTAATACAATGAATCATTGAATCAATGTCAATGAAAATACATGTTCTACGGGTACATGCGTAATTTGAAACGGATGGTTGTCGTCAAGCGGAATACTACGAGAGGTTACTAAGCATGTTATGTTGACCTTGACTCGCTTTGCTCATAGCAGATGTTTAGCCGTAAGTGGATAATTGCAAACATCCACAGCTCATCCATAAATATAAGATAACGCGTCATCACGGCAGGTATGGTATGATGTCGCATCGTGAACGCTCAGGGTTGGTTTTAATTAACACTTGATCGAGCGTGGTCTCCGAGACCTAGGGACTCTTCAATATCAGGCCATCTACGTTCGTGATTGTCATTTATTATTTTATAATGTATTAGTGATTCGTAATTCCAGAACGACTCGATCGATATTTGTTTTATAGAGATGATCGTTAAAAGATTCGGTACGAGCTTGTAGAAAAGGCTTGTATGAAAAATGATGTATTTTCAAGTTATATTGCCAGAACTAATAAACTGTGGCAGGTCCACTAATATTTACCCAACTTATTACTTATTATATTTTTTATAGATATCTACAAAACTAAATTATTTAGATTATTTGCTGCTATCATTGATTAGGGAACTGAATTTAGTTAAATTAGGTATAACACGAATTATCTTTGTAATTCAGGATGTTTGGATGAGGAGGGTATGATACAATTACTATAATAAATTATTATATACATAGAAAATTTATTACCGACCGCTGATAAGCTAGGTATATCGTTGTGGGACCCAGATCAATGGCTTAATGTATCTTTCGCGGGCCGTCACAATCATTTCTCTGTTACTTAAGGCAATCGATCTTACTGACAGATAAACTTCTAGCTATGGCGTAACGATATAGTATATCAATTTGCTAGAAGTCCGAACGCTTGAAATTTCTACAATTATTATAGCAGATCCGTGTAGCATTAGCAAATTCAGGCGAACAACGTTTTACAATGTATTTCCACGAGGGTTTTGCAACCGGTTCGAGGTCGGCCGAGTGTTTCGGTCACGATCCCGCGCTGTCGTGCCAATCGTGCCTTCTGTGCACTGAATCCTCTCGACAACTAAACAATAGCTACTTCTAACACCAACGTTAACGACTCTCGTCATACTTCTAAATTGATGTAATCAGTATTTCTTGATTTGTAACTCTTATGTCTCTGCCACATCTTCGCTTAACGCGTTAAAAATTACACGCAAATGTGGCTAAGTAATTAGCGTTGTAATTGACGCGTTAATCGATAAACACATTAACGAGAAGTAAAGTTTGTATACAATTCCATTAATGTCGCCAGCCAAAGTTAATGCACGTGTGGAATGAATAGTAATTAGTACGATTTAAAGTTTCATCTATACAAAATTCAAATTACGTTTGTTAGTGATTATCTCAAACGCATTAACGTTTGACTGAACTACCTAGAAGAATAAAAGTCTTAAGAGAGATTCCTTATATACATAGTGGAGCAATTCTTGATAATTAAATTCATGAAAGCTATAATAGAAGAACGAGACCCAGACAGCACTGGTATATATATAAACACTAGTTTTACTTCTATCTCTTTCTACATATAATATTTAATGCTCTGTAATATTATGACTGCAACCAATATCTTTAAAACGAAAACGTACGTATTTAACTTAAGTAAGTAAAGTTACAAAAGTTACTTAAGTGAGTAAGTACTAGGAAAATAAGACGGTGAAAATGCAATTTTTTTTCTTATCCTGTAAGGGTTAATGACTCGACCATTGGAGGAAACAATACCAGAATACAAATGCACAATACAAGACAAAGAATTTTACACCAGTCAGTCAAATCAGCATACCTTTCTTTCCTAATTTCAATCTTTACTCTCTCTGAGCCTCTATGCCTTATTAATTTAAAGTTATAACTTTTTTTTTGTAAAACTTACATAAGTGAAGAAACCTACTAGAAATATTTCTAGCCTCGAGCTTTAGCGGTCTAGTTTTAAGATGGCATGGCTAGATCAGTCAACCAGTCATTAAGCACAAAATGTTTTATGTATTAAGTTGAACTGATCTATATGATTTCGTGATGCCAATGATGATGCCTTCAATGTTATTAATGTCCGTTTGCCACGACCACTTAACGTCATACTGTGTCCTCGTGTCGGATTTTCATAAAAAAGTGGGTAAAATACCAAAGACAAGTGGTACTCGTGCATAAACTTAACCGCGTGGAATTGTACGCTCCACAGAGCGATTGGTGTCATCGACATGCAATATTGACAATCCCGTCACATTCGGATCTATTAGGAATCCGGTCACGTTCCGCCTTCGCCACTGTTTGTCTACATTTCGTTACTTCTTTCTCATTAATCGAGTGAAACTTTTATATTAACTCAGTCCACGTAACAGATGACCGGCCGCTTGAACTCGAAATAAATAACGGAAATGTTTTATAATATTATGAAGAGCTTGGTCGTTAGGAATACTTTTGCAATCATAATGACGTATTAATTGAAAATATCCTGAAGTAAGTAGAATTTATTGTTGGAGTTTTCGGCACAATGAATATACTGCGCGATTGAACAGAGCTATATTAGAAGCAAAAGTTTTAATAGCCTTTAAACTTTTAAATTTCACGTAGTGAGTGTAATAAAATTATTTTTAAAAATGTTTACCTCTTAATTTAGAGATTACGACGTTTTCATTTCTCGTCCATACCAGCCGCTAGATCAAAATTAATAAAACAAAACAAATAGATTAAAATAATTAATCAATTATATATGAAGCTGCATCTTACTCCGAAATTAATTAAAACTTCAATTGTATCACAACGTTATGACACATTTCATTACTCCACAATTAAAAACAATAACAGCAGCGAAATTTTTTTTCGTGGAATACACCAAAGTGCGTTAAACGTAAAGTTTCATAACTATGTTTAAAGTAATTTCCTAATTACAGTTGCAATACTTTTGACTATTTTGTGCAATGTGTGCATAATTTGGTACTTTATTCATGGCCGAAACTCACATAATGATGGGTACTTGCTAAGATATTGCACATGAAATTGGAAATAAGCCAAGCACGTAGCAAGTACCAATAAACAAGCTTACAATATATAGATCCAAGGTATTTAGTAGATGCAACATAATCATTACCTACGTTCTCATTTACTTGTACTTATATAATTTTGGTTTATATGAAACTTTGCGTGTAAATTAATTAATAGTCATTTAAAAATAAACCCTCATCTTGTACGGAAATGATCTAAGAGGATATTCTTAAACAATTTAAATGACTACAATTATAATATTACAATAAAATGAATAGTAAATTTCATCAATAAAAATATGCAACGATATTGATTAACGAACGAGAAAATGAAATGAAGCAATCGTAAATTATCATAAGATTCATCTATCAGCCTTTGATTGTCTACTGCTGGATAAAGACCATCCTAATATATGAAATGCAGACCGATTCTGAACCCTTTCTGAATCCTTTCTGTATTCTTCAGGTCGTCAGTTCAACTGGCTGAGGTTACGACCTAT
>DWPA01001533.1:0-18234 GCA_018251375.1 Calpodes ethlius | reverse complement strand
TTCAAATGTTAAATAACGATTTTAAATTTTGACATAAAATTTTGTAATTTTTTTTCTATAATTATTTCGAAGTATATTAACATACATACATATATGTTATTGGAACGTAAGATCAAGGGCAGAAATGTCACTTCCAAACTACAATCGACCCTCTCCCTAATTGAGGCAGACGAGTTTAACAGAATCCCTTGTACCGCATTATGAACAAGGGTCACAATGTTCTGGTTTAATTTCGAATAGTTACAATACAGAGAACAGAGTCGAGGATACCTATTAAAGATAATTGTACGACTCACACTGTCATTTTGCATGTAATTGTTGGAACATTACATGCCGCTAGTACAAAATAAATACACAAACGTATATCTGAGAATGGAAGTATTTTAAAGGGATTTAGTCTTTAACCCTAGATTTAGTAAAATAAGTTTATGATCTTATAATATCTAGAGTTATATTGGGTTGACCAGAAAGTTTATGCCGATGTTTTAGAACAATTAAAACGCAGCTCATTGAATGAGCTGTAGTGAAGAAATTAACGAATAAAAACCAAACTTTTTTCCAATTATGACTGAAGCTATCTCTTTTACAATATGTAGAATGTACACATGACATTTATTTTCAATAATTGTGATATTTTCAGTCAGGTCTTTCGTGCTACCTACCGAAAATCGGCGCTAACTTTCCAAACAACCTATTATATTCTTATTTTGTTTGCATTTCAAGTTTTATTTGACACCGTCTGTTTTGAAATAAAGTTACAATGACGTTTATCGCGTTTATTATTTTAAACGTTCATTTATAAGGCACTAGAAAATTTTGAATGGGCGCGAGAATATAGCGGAGATGAAAAATGGATTGAAGGTTGAATTAAGGAGTTAATTGGGTCTCTTCCATCCATCCACTCATAAACCTCTGATTGGCCAACGTCTGGACATAGGTCTCCTCTAATTTACGCCACTCAAACCGGTTCTGAGTCGTCTGATTCAAATAGGATTTATACTACTTAACTCTCAGAAAAGATGGTTTACCAGCCAATAAAAGGCACATTGACTACATTAAATAACGATTGGTAATTACCCCTTTATCGTACAAAATTCGACAAGAACGAAATCTTCATGTCATCTAACAAAACGCTTTTCTACTCAGATTCACGCTCCGAAAATACGAGAATGTATGAGAATACTTCGTATATTATTCTCATACATTCAACAAATATATTATTTTATAAACACATCAGCCAAACAATGGCTATGGCAATGGAATAAATGTTTTTTTTTCTTTCTTTCACAGTCTATGTATAGTTTTTTTTGTCTGTAGTAATTGATAACTTTATTTGAATGGAATTTATTTACTTGTAGGTGTAAAATGGGAAAGAACGTCTATTGTCTATGGCGGAAATGTGACGTAACGGAACTCAGAAATAATTGACGTTGAGGTTAAAAATAGATTAGTCTTTGGCAAGTTATTTATATTTAATAGATTAGATTCAGTGTACCATACAATATTTTTTACTTTACGCGAATGAATTTATACAAATATAAAGAAACCTATAAATATCCATATTAAACTTTCATTCGAGTTGAAGTATAAAGAAAGGAAGTAACTTGAGGAACTTAATTCAACATATTTTTAATAAATCAATTATTCTCGCTTAGATTTTTTAAGACTTACCTGTCCTATCCTATTAAATATATCCTATTAGAATTATTAACGTATTTTAACGTCTTAAAGGGTGTTGTGGAACGAGTACAGAGAAAGTTTATAGTGCCTAATATAAAAAGAAGTAGAAAAGTCTCTTCCGGTCTTCCGTCCGTCTCGAATGAAATTGGCATTCGAGCCATCAATGATTTAGGCCTGTTGGAAATTGTAGTTCACATGCCAAAGTAATGACGACTTTTTATGATAAAGCATAGAGTCTAAATTTTCATTGTCTTGTTATGATTATCGGGTTCCTGTGACAACCAGAGATAATCAAGCATACAAATTAACTTACGTAACATAATGCATTACGCAGATTTCACCTGTCGGCCTCCTTTTCTAACACATTGATATTTATAACCTGTCAATCTTTTTTTTTTTTCGAATGTTTTTCAGTTTCACATTGTAATCGAACGCCTAACGTCTAGATAAATCAAATTCATAATTATTGGTTTAGATATTATAAGTTATGAAAAGTCGTAATTTTTGCTTGAGACACCCAGATACGTCTGTAGGTATTAGAATACAGAATATAGGGTTTTATCAGAACTAGTAATTTTTCATTGAAATTTATCAAACAATTAATATTACTACAATAAAAACACATATACAGTTTGCTAGTAATCAAACAAATTTCGCTTTCAGATAAACTATCTGCTTCTATAAAAATTATAGTATTTTTAAGTTAATGTAGGGACTGTCATTATTAAGTAGATAAATTTTAGCGATATATAACACCATGTTAATTGTAGCTAAATAAAATCCGATCACGTCAGCTTTCAGACAAAAAAAACCGCATCAAAATCGGTTAATTCTTTTAGGATAAGGGTTTTCAAAAAATATTGAAAGAAGTGATCGATATATCTGAAAATTTATTTATATCGATTAATCGATGATCAACTACGTTTGAAAATCGGCTCCTATTATTTAACACGAATTCTTATTTAAAACTTTCAAAATGCGATAAGTTGTGGTACGTGCACTAACTTGTTATGAGATAGACTAATATTTTTGTACGAAGTATCATTGTTTTTATAACCTACTTTAAAAAAATTCAACAATAAGCATGTAAAAGCTAGTACAAGGCGAAAAAGTCGGTAAAAGGTAAAAAACACTAGAGATAGGATTTTTAATGTAATTTTTCTATGGTATTCCGACGGGGTCTGTTCATTTTGGAAAAGGGTTTCTTCCACAAAATAGTGTAGTAATCTCTGGTTTAGGAGCTACGATGCCACAGATAGACAAACCCACAAACGTGAAATATATAATAATATGAAAAAATATTTTCATTCCCATCTTGTAATAAAGCTAAAAATAGAATTATTACTCACACGTTCAGGTATTCAAACCGGTTGTAAGAGTGGTTTAGGCTGTTGTCTATAAATTTAATCGTAATAGGCCGGTGAACTGACTCAAACAGAGATTATTTAACGGTTTAAAATAAAACATATTGAATATTTGACATAATAACCTAATAGGTATTGATTGACCGAGCCTGCGTGTAAGATAGAGCCAGGTTTCAAATATAACTGTCAACACTGATTTGTACAACACGAGTATATTTTGTCTATAACTTTGCAATAAGGATTACTATATTCGTCAATGTTAAAGGTCTTTTATACAAAACACACTTCGTTCATTAAAATGCAAAAATGTAAAATACAAATTTAAACATATATTTAAATACAAATTCAATTTTTATATTTTCTTTCTGTATTTTAATGAGCATATAGAAAGGGAAAATAATTATGTGGTACAGTTTTGAATTACTTCCGTATATTACAAAATTTATTTTACTAAAAATATATTGAGTCAATACAAATTTGCAAACATCTTTGAGAGTTCCAGATAAAATTAATATAGTTATTCCCAACCAGGAGACATATTTATGTGTCAGTTTGTCTACGTTTATCTCTACACTTGTCCAACTACCAGTTGCACAAACGAACTTAAATCCTAATGCTTCATTAAATATTAAACTAAAAAGATATATAATATAACACGATTATAATCATTAAATTTCGTACAAAGTGATTTTGTGTGTGTTGTGTTTAACAAAAGTTAGTATTTTTTACGGGCCGTGACTTTTTACTACTTTGTCTACACTTAAATATTAATTAGACTTAACTCTAATAAAAATAAAAGATTTAATTCGCAAATGGATTTCATAAATGAAAAATGGTGACCACTGCCATTTTTTCAATTTTTAACTATTTATCTGACGATATTCATCAGTAAAGGGAAAAACATCACGCACTTAGATACCTAACTATGTAAAATTACAGTTTTTAAGTACTTAAATGTCTCTAAACTAAGACGCGGAATGACGGATATGACGAAATTGTAACGGTTCTATTTTATTACGGAACCCTAATGTGCGTTATTATTTTTTACAAAACATACTCTATCTACTAAATAATAATATTGGGTCTTTACTTAGTTATTCCACTAGATATCTTAAGGCTATTAGCGTACTTTCTGACATCACTATGAACTCATTTTTTAGCTAACTTGCTATTGAGCAACAGGTTTAGGCTCGATCCCAAAACGTGGCATAATGTATCGACGTGAAATAAAAATCTTTCTTAATTTTTTACACACTTGCTCATAATCCAGTTTTATAAATGATCACAAAAACATTTTTATATCACATGAATGTTCGGACAAGAGTTGTCATAACATTTCGTTAATTGATACATTTTTCGCTTTCCTTTAGGATCGCTATCAATAATAATTAAGCAACAGTTTCGTCTTCTTTTCTTGACTAGTTTTATACGTAAGGATAAAATATTAATAGACGTTTTTTTCTGAAGACAACTGTATATTATAGTAAATTAATAATTAAGAAGAATGACTGGCTTTACGCCTCTAAAAATGCAAGATAGGATATGCAACCCAAACGAAGAAATGTACCTATCTATTGCCTATAGTATATCTGGGTACCTAATAGTGATTAGGATACCAAAACGGTACTTATCTGTGTAACGCCGGTTGCATTTCCCACTTACGGTAAATAAACAATAGGGCCGACTAACCTTCATAAGTGCAAAACGCTGATCATCGTCGATTCCAACCACGCCGTTTGATATTGGAGCCATAATTAATAACACAGAATAAAGTCAGTGAAGCAAGATTATCAAAACACAGCGGACACTTAGAAATTATAATCGTAAATGATTTGGCACAATCCGCTCAGCTGTTCACGCGTCGTGACGCGGGCAGTATTATAAACAGACTAACATAACCGATTACAGACTAGACTTGAGTCGAGACTTGTGGTGGGGGCAGGTTGCGGCGACTTCGCTGGCGAGCAGTGACTTCGGTCGAGTTAAAGCTATGGTAGGGCGCAAGCGCGAACCCGAGATAAGCGGTAAACAAGTGCGCGCGCAAATAACTTATATGCAATACGTAGCGCGCAAACTTATTACAGCTATAACTTATTATAATTATACTTATAATAGTGATTTTACTTTGCATAATAGGTATGCACTAACCATTAACCTATATTCTGACATCCTTTCTCTCGTTGATCACCCTGAGGCTCAGTTTTCTTACTGAATATATCTTGATAAATAAATCATTAGAAGATCTGTAAATATGTGGCGCATCTCTCATTTTTCTCTATATAAGTTAATTAGTATTTATATAAATAGCCAGCATTCTTTTAATTTTAATATATGGTATTCGATTTTTTTACAAAAGCCTACCTAAACCATGGGCTATTTGATGATCACCACCATAACTAGTTACCACCAATAGATATATGTCAATATTCACAGACATCATTCAGGTAAACTTACTTTGTCAAGTAAGAATACAATTGAAATCCTATTAACTAAAGTTATGGTTGATTTTAGTAACCCCAACAGTTGCACAACATTAATGACAAATGAATCACATTTAATAAAACTACTGAAGTGTTTTTGCCTAATAGAAAATGGCATGCCATATTCATTATAAACTATGAATAATAACTGAAATGACTGAACTAAACAAAGTAAAAAACTAAGAAAGATAATAACTAAGTTATATGCAATATCTTTTATATTAATTACTTAAAATCAAAAACCTTTGTTCAAGAAAAATACTTTTATTTAGATCTATCTTTTTACATTTTACATTTAACAACCATTAATCTATTTATCCTAACTACGAAAACCAAATCATTACTGTAACAATTATTGTAGTGGTAATAGTTATAATTAAATACTTCAATAGTCATTTTGTAATATTGTAATAGTTGAGGAAACCAATGTCTTTTGTTTCTATTTCAATTTGTAATTCTTAATTAAAATAACAGCAATCATTTTTGTACTTTCATGCAATAGGTACGGATACTGCAAAACTTATTACATTGCAATCAAAGTAAAAATAATACAATTAAATACACTTTAAATAATCATTTTTAAATTGATAGCAATAACAATTTGAGACAATAATTACAAGACCATCATAATTTGAAATTTAAAACAATAGATATTCTTGAATTAACTATTCTTACTGTATTTCATAAAATATATTTGCAGTCCTGATATTTTATAAATATCAATATTCATTTCATAACCGTGAAGATCACTCCTCCTCTCTCTGGCTCTTCATCGTGAACCTCCTTATCACTGCCTTCTGCATCTGATATATCGGATTTAGTATCATCACTCTCAACATTTCTATACCTTCCAAACTTGCTTGTATTTTCTGGCATTTCATTCATTCTTACATTTATTCTAGAAAGCAATTTCTCTGCAGCATGTTGAGCTTCCACTTCTTTCAAGTGCCTATTGTATTCTTTTTGAAGATTCAGTGACTCTTCTATGCTGAGAACCTTGGCGGGACCATGGACTATAGGGGGTGGTGTTGCCGCCGTCACTTCCCAATGTTTATGCTTCTTCCTCAATATTTCTTTTTCTGGATTGTGCACATTTGTGATTGTTGTTTTAAATGGTTTAAACTGGCCTTTCACATTAGGTTTTGCATTGTGCTCTGTTATATCTACTATATGCTTGATATATGGTTGTTCACCTATATTTATAAGATCCTGAGGTGTAATTAAGGGTTTTTCTGGTTCTACTGTGGTAACTTTCTTTTCCTGTGCCGTATTCTGACTGAGTATCTGCATAACATCCTCCGGTTCACTATCGTCATCAGAATCGAGGTAAGTGTCTCGATTACTATCAATTTTCCCTTTCCATTCAATATCCTGGACCGATTCCTTGTTAAGGTTTAATCTACTAAGTAACTCACACGTACGTTCTTCTTCCTGTTTTACTTTCAGCTCGGCGACTATTTTATCACGAAAGGCTTGTATTTTCGCGCCTTTATCGGCAAGTTTACTAACAAAAGATTTGTTGTTCAACAATTTTTCTTGCCTATCTTTAAGTTCTAACAGTACAGTTACAGATTTTGAAGACAGATCAGTAACTTTACCGTCTATTTCGGTTTTTGGTGGCGGTGGTAGAGCACCAGGTATTTTTTTGTTTATAGTTTTCATGTCTTAATAACATTGAATCTGAAATTGACGCGTATGTTGTTACACTGTGTGTACACTGCAAGTCGATCCTTTTCTATGAACTTAAACTGAGTTTTTTTAATTTACTAAAAGAAGAAAGTTGCAAAATAAATCTTCCACAAGTTTACTTGCAGTTTTCCTTAAAATTGACAGAAGAAGTTAAATAATGTCATGTCAAGTCAATGTCATTAAAACTGACAATTCCAGAGCACACAGAACTAGAACTGTCAATGACATAAGAACTATTTTTTATTAATCTGATTTTGGGTGTCTTTCTGTGACTACAACTGAAAACAATACATTAAAATGAATTGGGGTGTCATTATTGCAAAATATGAAGATAAAAAGTGCATTTTATATTTGCCAAATCTATATCTCTACAGTAATGAAACCAGGGATGGAAATCGAAAAAAGCTGTTATTAATCTGTTGTCTATTTACTTATCTGTTTTAATTCTGTATTATTCTGTAATCTGTAAAAAAATATTTTAGTTGTTTCCATTGTGTCACAAAAAATTACAAACGTTAAAATTTCTTTTGATTATCAATATATTTTCTTATATTTTAATACAGTTAGGTGGTAATATGTTATATAAAAGTTACATATTTATAAATAGTTATTAGCATTCGTGACATCTTCCTGTGTTATACATATTTTATGTATGATACAAACAGCTTGCTGGCCAGTCAGCTATGGATAACGCTACGGTTAGTTTACGTTTTACTTCGTTTTTCATTCATTATTTTCTCATTTTATCTAAATTAAAATCATGACATTATTTTTCTAACCTAGCCTTTCTTAATGACTAAAAGATTTATATTTACAACAAATCACACACACTTATCTAATTATATTTGTCACTTGCGTCACTTTTGTTTTCTAGCCAAACTTATCTGATCATATTATTACAGATACCTCTTCACTTGGAGCCCATTCAACAGACAGATGTATGTGACAAGCGGCTCTGGATTGGCAATTTGGATACCAGGGTTAATGAGTATGTTTATATAAAGAATATATATTTTTTTAATGCTGTCCATGTAGTGTGGGGTTGTGTGTAGCGTTATTTTATATTTTACGAGTAGTTTCTTCTTTCTTATGCTACCTCCTAGTCCTTTACCTATATTAATATTTAATTGAGGTCACAGATCCATTTCTACAATTAAGTATTTTGTAAAATAACTTATATAGTTTAGTTTGCACTCAAATCCTTCAAACAAGTGTAAAGTTGCAGATAAATAATTTGTGAATTACATGTACCCCTATAGATTAGTGCATAGTATCAATAATCTAGGGGTTTGAACATAGGAGGGTGAGTCTGGATCTTGCATGCGTCTCTAATTCTCAAAATGTTATGCGCATATTACAAGTTAATTATAACTTGCTTTGGTGAAGGAAAACATGGAGAGTAAATCTGCCCACCTGAGAGTTCTCCATAATGTTCTCCAAGGTGTCTGAAGTCTACCATTCCTAACTTGAGCAGCGTTTTGGACTGTGGCCTGTATCTTGAGAGGAGACCAGAGCTCAGCAGTGGAGGGACGGTTAAGGGTTGTGATGATGATCAATTGCAATTGATTGTGTTTAATGACTTCAGGAGAGCATGTTAGTCATCAGGAGAACACTGTTTGTCTTGACTTTATGGCTCAAAGATTTTTCAAACACAATGTTAAAAGCTTCTGGTTAGCTAAAAAATATTTGGCACAAGATGGCCTTTGGTTCTTCTACCAATTATCAGGTCAGATTATGAGTAGTACAATATTCTCAAAGCTTAAATCACATAGATATGTTACTTATTTTTGTTATTTAAATTTAGCCTACATATTTAGAGTGATCAATCCATTAAACTATACCCTTTTTTATTACCGGTATCAATTACTGAAACTGGTTCGTGCATATGGCAACATTGAGAAGTTCGACATGCTGTTTCACCGAAGCGGGCCTAGCGCTGGACAGCCACGGGGTTTTGCATTTGTTACGTATAAGCTGAGACAAGATGCAGTCAATGCAATGGGATCTTTGAACGGACAGCTGCTTGGCATGAAGAGGATAAGTGTGAAGTTCGCTAAGAATACCTCAGTATGTATATTTTTTAAAAGTATTTTTTGACTGTGTTTATTATATTTTGTTTGGTAATATTTCTTTACACTACCATTACAAACATTACAAAATCTATTATGGAACATAATTTGATAAGAAATTTGCTCTGATTTGTATGAGTGAAAATTATTTTATAATTTTAAATTATACACAATATAATTTTTACATCATAACCCACACTTTTATCACTAGATGTTATTTATTTCCAGGAGGACCAAGAAAAACCCAAGCCTGAACTTGGTATACCAGCCTTAGCAGGTGCCAAACCAGAAATGAAGCTAAGTAAGAAGACTGCAATCCAGTCCATTGAGGCTAAACTTAAAATGATGGAAAACTTGAAGCCCGGGGACGACTTTGTGATCAACAAACTAGCAGCAAACGAGACACCGGTCATTACTCAGTATCAGACAAAACAACAGCCTCCAAATAAAACAATAACATCATATAAAAGGAGACATCCTTATCATAAAAAGAGATAAAATATTATCAAATTTAGATCTGAAATTCCTTATACTCATATTAAAGTTATCAATGTTCTAACAGTATTATGTTTTAACGTTTACTAGATAAATTTACATATTTAAAACTCACACAGCGCAACAAAGCATTGTACCGCCTTGCAAATAATGCTTACAGTGGCTCGCTGACAAAGTGCGATAGATAATAATGTGTGATTTATTAATGAAGAGATAGTTTAAGCTGGTTACTGTATATGAAATTATTTCAGGTGGCTTTAAAGAAATGCTCATTATTCACATCTATATTAGATAATATAATTGTGAATGCTAGGAAAGCTAGGTTAGTTGAGACTTACAAAATAATCTTTTTTCAATATTGCTATATAGCCATGTTTAAGATATTAAAAATTTTACCGTTCAATATTTTAAGAAACTGTTGTATTTCTCATAACAATCAAGGTTACAATCTCTATTTTTTATAATTAAGTGATGTTAATATTAGTTTTATTGTATGTTGTAGAATGAGTGGCAGCTAGATTTGGTTATAGGTTTTTTAAAACCCTGTGTGTTCACTAATGATTACGTAATTTAAGATTTTATTTTTGTAAGCAATGATTTTGATTGGTCATGTTTTGTGATGATGTACGTGTGTAATAAAAACTCAATGTGCAAATAAATAATGTCTATTTATTTATGCTGTACCTACGAATATTACATTCGTATTAAAATAAGTATAAATGCTGCTTCTTGCAAAGTTGAATATATTTTTCCACTAACGCTAAGGAAAAAGTAATAGTTTCGAAAACAAATATTAATTATATGCATTTATATAAAATACATTTCGATTTTACACATAATGTTTTGCACTTTTCTTACTCGGGGTTACTAGTAAGGTAGTAAGTATTATGTATTATTAAAAAGAAAAAATAACACATCAGCTACAATTAATAGAGTAATATTGAGTATCTACAATACAAATACAACTAAATAAGTAACAAATTAATATGTATGTTATTTCCAGCAGGTTATACATTCTATGTGACTATATACACAACCATTTCTCTTATCTAATCTATCTTTATCTATCTCTTTTATAAGAATTTTATTTATTACATGTGTTTATAGGCATAGAATAATAACGCTTAGAATAGCAATAGTTGTAAATAATGTGTAACTATTTCCATATTCAATTTTGATAAGATGAATCTAGTTTAATATGGAAAAAAAAAATCTAGGTACAATTATGTATTGTTAAAAAAGAACACATTTCCACACTTGTGTGCGTGCTATTATAAGTATGATATTACTACACGCGTATATATTATCTTCACTTTAGGATTACACAGTACTATGAACTAATCGTCTAAGCGTTATAACTCTATGTATATAGCACAAACTGCACTAGGATTCTATGTTCGAAATTAAAATATATTCCATCATATATAAACCATACTTTAATGTCTTGGTTCATTCCTTTGTAAATGATAAGTTTATCTATAGATTATCTTTTATTCATATTTTTCAAAAAAGATGATTAAGAAATATTTTCTGAAATAAGATGGATGAAATGAATTTATATGAAGGCTAACTTTTAAATCTTAATATAATCTTATAAAAATATTAATTATAGTGTGTGATTGGATATTTCAGACTAATTTGGGAATTTATAAGAGAAAACGATTTCGATAATTCAAAAAATAAAATAAGTTACTTCTAAATCAAAGCCGATGAGACATAAATTCGTACTTAGGGATTTAAAACTTTCAACTAATTGCATATGGATCAATTTCCATTACAACTATTTTTTTTCTAACATTAATAGCTTTTTCACTACAAAAACAAATCAGTTTACTGGACGTAAAGTTAACATTTGTATAATTTGTAGTTGAGTATAGTATAGTGTATAAAATATAATTTGTACAGTTAACAAATCATGTAGAATTAACTAAGTAAAGCTTCACTTGTTCTGAAGCCCGGTGAGATACAGTTAGATAAGGAGCTGGCATGCTTTTGGGATGGGCTCGGTATTAAGTAGTCGTCATCTTCATTGTCTAGCTTCCTCTTCATGTTTGTGTACTGAGTTTCATCCTCGCAAGCGTTGTGCCAATCTTTGTACTCGATGCACAGAGGCCATATTATTTTGCCAGACCTATAAAGAAGTATATGTTAGGTTAGCTTAAAATCATTAAAAGTATGGATTTGATAGGATAAAAAAACATAGTTTCAAAAATTTAAACCATATTAGTCATCAAAAAATAAAAGCTACCAATTTTTTTATCGAATCTTAATACAGGTATAAAAGTATTGTGAGTTCTCTGTATCATTTTCATTTTGAAAGAAAAAAGAAAACCTTATTGATTCGAGGGATCCTTTAGAGAAGGGAGGAATCCCTTTGATAGGAGTTTTCAATAACATTTCTATCACACCTGTTCAAATGATATTTCTTTGTTCATTTTATATCTAGAAACTGGACTGAAAGTTATCAATTAAATTGTTTTTTTTCGTTATAATAATGGTATTATATTCTAAGTACATAAAAAGTTTAATATCAGATGTATAATTAATAAATGTATGAGTATAAAAAAAAATTATCACGCAAATTCATGTTTTTCCGAAATAAAAAATAATAATATATTATGGTCTAATTTATATTGCGTCGACTTTAAATACAATTTGAAAATGGTAGAGAGGATGATGATGATAAAGTTGATAATAATATAATTTTATCCATTGGGAGAACAATAATGGCTCAAACTTACTTGGGTAACTTATATGGGTCATACGGGAACCACTCTTCGTACTGTGTACCAGAATTGGGTTGTAACGTGTGCCGCGCGTTCTTTTCGATGATCGCTTGGCAGTAGACCACCTGGTGGGACCTGGTCACCGATGAGAAGGCGCGCGTGACTTGCGGAGGACACGTACGGAGGGGGTTCAGTGAGCTGGTCACCAGACGGGGCAAATTGAGGGATTCCACGAAATTCAGACCTGTGAAATAAAGTTATGTTGTATATGATGTCTTCCAGTCAAGAATAGCCTTTAACCAACCTTAATCCAACATTGCATTGCCCTTTATCATGAATTAGACAAAAATTTTAATCAAGCATGAACTTTTAATAACAAAAAAATATTAATATTAATATTATATAGTCACATTAAATTAAACAAAGTGAAATTTCTTTATGGCAACAACAATCCGTTTTTCATGCATTTATTTTACCTCACTTTACCTAAACGTGACGATAGAAAATTATATGGGTTACCAATGATTTTTGCAAAAGGGATTTAAAAATGACCTCGCAAGGATAAGCCTACAACCCAAATAATTGTATATACTCACTTTCTTTGCTAATAAATAGGTGATGATTCTTGAACGCGACGAGATAGAATAACGCGTGGCATATCGCATGGAACGCGCCGTGCGCCTTCGTGTTGTCCACCGCTGTCGACTCTTGCGCAGCGGTTATGTACGAGTGGCACCATTCAGCCATCGTTCTTAGGTAATGGATCAGTCTTGACTTGGTGACTCGCACGCATCTTGCCAGGAGTCCGGCCAGGTGGCTCGCTGCGGTCCGTCTAGTGGCCAGGGCTCCAGCTCCGAGCCCGTGAAGACCGGCTGCCACCATCCAGAGGTTGTTGAACATCCGATCGGCACATTGTTGGTTTATTGATATCACGTAGAGGAGCAGGAATTGGACATACCTGTGACAATGTTAAATGTAATTATATAATTATATTGTTTGAGTATCAAGAGTATAAGGTTTCGGGTCAAAATATAGGAGACATCCATCTCAAATTCATCACCAGACAGGCTGTATTTGGTTGGGATCCAAGCAACTGGTCTCAGGTGTAAGTATATCTTTTTTTTCGTCAAACCGTTACTTCTCTTCTGTCATGACAGCTTAAATTTGCATAACCTAATGCAAAATGTTGTGTATGTGTTTATTATGGTTCAATACAGACATAAATTATAAAAATAAAATATTATTATGATATAGATCTAAGGCGATGTTATTAGGAAGTCATAATAATTTTTCTCAATTCCTTCTATATAAGGAATTCTTCACTTGTAAATTAGTGCAACCACAAAAACAACTATGACCTCACCTTATACCATGCGTAGGCAGGATGACTTTTTCAAAGACACTGCACATGATATTGAGAACTGGATCCCGTTCATCCTCAAACCACTTCAACATTTCAAGCATGCAGTGGTCAAGAGTGTCGCTGATTTCGTCATATTCATCCACATCCATATCAAAGACAGTTTCACTCTGCAATTGGTTATCCCGTTCCACAATGTTCACGTCCATTTCCACCATTCTGCAAAATATATAAAGGTATGATAAGAAAAATAAGTAATTTTTAAATCCTTTACATTCTTGCTGAAAACCAGCGATTTTGAATTAAGAAAGGATATTTATGCGAAACAAGTTTTTTTATTACTTTATACTGCAGCACAAAAGATTACAAATTTTCTGTTTTTTTTTTATTTTTATTCATATATACATTTTCAAACCAGCTTTTGAATGTTTATTGTAAGCTTAATCATGATTTTCAAAATACATGATATTTTAATTAAAAATTAACACTCAAGTATATGATAACATTACCTATTGATAATTGCTGTCATGATTTGTTCCCTCAGAGATGGTATATACTTAGTCATCCATATCAAATTATGAATATAGGCTCTGTTTGCATAGCACCCGGCTTTGTAGTAAGGAAATTGTTCTATCACAGTTTGCATAAGGAGATCACGAGTCCTGAAATTAGTAAAACATAGTTTTATGTTCTATGATTTGACATATTGAACATTAAGCAATTTTAAATGTAATATCATTTTCTATAAAAAACCTAATTTTGAAATTCAATAACCTTTTTTTAAGAAAAATTACAATGGGATATCATTACAATTATTTGGTGAAGTATTCATTCACATTTACATTAGAATGATTTGAGTTTCACAGCTGAATTAGAAGCAATGTAATTGGTAGATTATTCTCTAAAATTTATATATAGTGTGCTGACTGTGCATAAAGTTTGCATAAACTGCTGTAACACAGATCTTCTTATTGCATTTGTTTACGAACAATGAAATTTACGATATTTGTTTTTGTACACAATAAAACATTAAAACTTTAATATGCTAAAACACTTTATAAGTGTATCAATAAATAATAGAGTAATAAATTTTTTGGTAAAATTTATTTATTTTAAATTTGAATATATTGTTGAATATGACTGCAGTTACACCATATTGCTGTAACAACAGCTACAATTACAATTAAGTTAATCCAGTCTCTATATTGCTTCTGTACTGTGTCTGGACTATAATTAAGCATATTACTTACATGGGCATAATGGCTACTATTTGAGCTATCACAGTGTGGATATTGGACCATCTTGATAATGCTTTTTCAGTAGGTTCATCATCCCAATTTTCTCCTTCTCCTGTGAAATAAAAAGAAAAATTATAGATATAATATAGAAATGTTTTATTTAAATGTCATCATGGATGAATAAGGGAGTTCACATGTTTAGAGATGGACAAAATATTTTTACACATTATTCTCGATAATCTGAAAGAAGCACAAGAGGAGGGAAACCAGATTAATATCGAGTGGTGTGATTAATATCTCCATTGTAGTGAGTAATCAAAATGATTGCACAATCTTATTGACAAAATAACTTTGCATAATGTTGATGAAACTAGAGATTAAATTTAATTCTTGAATAACTTTATCATCGTCACTTTATCACATTATTCCTCAACAAAAATGAATATGAAATAATTTCTCTGATTGCACTTACATTTTGATGAAATGGTATAAAAATATTTTTTTAATATTGTTTTGCGTATGTTAAATTACGTCCTCTCTCCAGCCCTACCCAACCCTTGATTGCGAGGGCTCATGTTTTTACCTGATCCTGATTTTAAATTTTTTACCACATCTATGCCAAACTCAGTTTTTATCTTGTTTCACAACAGGAAATACAAATTATTTAATTTAATTACGTATCTCCTTTTTTTTCTATATGGTCTGTTGTCACAAATATATTTAAATCTTAGTTTGTACTTCCTACCCATCATTATGATTAAATATGAAATATATTATTGTGATAATTCAGCAATTTAATATCTTTTGATATTAAATTAATCAATTGTAACAATAATATATTGTTCATGGAGATAAGCTCAAAATAATGATTAGATAGTAGAAAACAATAGTGGTGTAACATGGTTGTTGTTATTTGTAGGTTGGACCAGGGACATACATTCTAAGGGGAACAAATTTACAAAACATTCTAGCAGAGTGTGTAAACAAACAATTAAAAAAATATAAACTAGTGTACCTTTAAACAATTTCACCAATCCAGCCATGACTTTTGGAGTATGATATGTGTGAGCGGTAACAAGACTGAGGACAAATCTACCATACAGTTGCACAAGCTCCTCATCCCTGCTTGCCCATTCAATGTTACACAACACATCCACCAATTGTTTCAACTCCCGGCCCAAGAGTACTACACGAGAGAGGCAGTCCTCAAACAGAATTCGATAGTTATCATCATTGAGCTCACAATCATTCAATATTTTCACCAACTCTCCATAAGGGCCGGAATTCCCATCTCGCACATAACTTAGTAATATCTGTTCCACCTGATTTTTTTTAAACCTGAATTTCATCCGCGCTACAGCCGCTTGCCGATCTAAAGTTTTACGCATCAAAGATGCTACTGTTTTCTGAGTTGCGACTGCCATTATTTCTTTAAATCTGACGACACTGACTTCAAGTAAGCTACTATTTCAGGTTGCCGCAGCAATTCGGCCTTTTTCTGATTCAAAACTTCTCTTAAAACGTTGGTGCTTTCGTCACTGGTCTGTACCAGAGATGATAATATAGTATTGTACGTCGGAGTTGCTGGGTTCTGTTCAACGCTTGTACTTGGTTTGTTATAACTGACAGAGGGTTCAGAAGCCTCTGCACTTCTTTTATCTTTTAGGTATGATTGCAACCTCTCTAAAACAGCTTTACTTTCGCCTTCTTTCTTCTCGCCACCATAACCTTCTTTGGACATAGCTTGCAGTATAACTTACATGATTGCACTTCTACTAAATACACGTACGTAAATTTCTTATGTTGTTATGTGTGGGTAAATGATAATAAACTCAATATCAGCCTGAATTTACCCTTAAAACTATTATAAAAATACAATAAAAACACGTGCACAAAATTTAATGCGCGTACATTCATATGTATTCGTACGTCAATCTAATGTCACCATAAAATGTTGTCACTGTCAGTGCCTCTTGAATTAACTGAGTCAGTTTGAGTGGCGTTAATTTTTTTGACAATGATTTTATTGTGTTACCAGTCGCTGTATGATGCCGGTCGGATCGATGATGTATGATGTTGAGCTAAATTTATCTACTAGAATGATTTAAGGTCTGATTTATCAAACATGACATTTTTATTAAAAATATTCTGGTAAGAAGGATATTAGAATATTTAAACCTATGCATACCTTACATACCGATATGAGTGCTACCCATATTCTTAATATAGCCTAATGTCAAAAATATTTCATACTCTGTGATCTTACAACGAAGATTAAAAAGTTACATGTTTTCTCATAGTATTTATTTAATCTGCGCTTACTCGCTTAGTTTCCCAGTCAATCAGACTCACTTCACTCATTTTATTTTTCTCAATGAGTTTGGGAGGGGTGGAATGCGTGTGTACTTCTAATTCCGGATTTATCGTTTATTAAAACATCATCAGTGCGTACGGAGTGTTATGGTGAAAATGTGTGTATCCTAAACGTTTTGTACAGTGATAAACAAAGTATGGTCCGTTTTTCTTTTGTGTATGGGCGTAGATAATCATGCAAAATGGCCAACGATTTGTGGTCATGTACCTGTTGTACGGAAGCACTGACTTGCTGGTTGCGCCTCAAGCTTTCACCGGAGGAGATAGAGCAAAGATACAGGAGCAAGGAGATCGATAGAATACTCGAGAAGGACAACCAGACACTGCGGCGGCAAGTAAAGCTCTTACTACTCGGCGCGGGTGAAAGCGGAAAATCAACATTCCTGAAACAGATGAGGATAATACACAAAGTGAAGTTTGAACCAGAACTGGTGCGCGAATACCAACATGTGATATACCAGAATATTGTGAAGGGGATCCAAGTGTTGGTGGACGCGAGGGATAAGTTGGCAATTCCGTGGGAGAATCCGAGAAATTTGGACGTCGGTCAGCAAGCCTTGCATTTCAACAGTACGGCATCACTCGATAGCCGATTGTTCATGCATTACGCACCGCATATCCATTCTCTGTGGTTAGATAGAGCCATAAAGAGGGCCTATGATAGGCGAAGAGAATTTCAATTGGTAAGTGGAACAATAATAAATATTTACACACTCACATTGTTGTCTTAGAATTCCCCCTGTCGCCCAAACACACGAAT